>JAOUZG010009418.1:2708592-2773224 GCA_026289955.1 Argiope argentata
CCCCTCTCCAAAATTCCACCCCAGAGGGTTGTCTGCCTCAAAGCGGATCAATGTATGATCCAAAATATAAGTGCAATAAGGAATCATTGTAAACTTTATGCATTGAAGAAGATCAAAGTTTTAAAGCTGTCTTCGACTTTACCTCAAAATACTTGTGTATGGGAAGAATTTCTAGTTATTTTTAAGCTTTTGCCTCAGTTCCTACCCAAATATATTAATGATGACATATAAAATTGCGGTCATTTGATTTTAATGAGAGATTATTAAAAAAGAAAAAATTATTGAAACAAAGTTTACTTAAATATTTAAAAAAACATTTAAAATAATTAGATAATTTTTTTCTGTGATATATTAAGTTTTTGCGTAGATATAATCTGAAAATAAAAAATAATGTTTGTAATATCATTATTTAAAAATAATACCTTCGAATACAGTCATGAACCCTAAGAAAAACAGTTAAACTCTTTGACATCAGCAGATAGGAATCATGTCCTTATATATCTATATTAGTGAAACAACTAGTTGAAAACTTAATCAAAATGAAGAATAGTGCTCATTCTGAAATAAAATTCAGTATATTACAAACTGTTTTAAAAATCCATTAATAAATGCAGATTTCATAAATATAATTGCATGAGTTTTTAACAAAAAGGAAAGTCCGGAAGAAAATAGATCACTTTTGTAACCAGTTCACTTATTAAAGTGAATTTGAGCCAAACTCGCAGAGTTAAAAAAAAAACCGTAGAGATAAGAAAAAAAGTACAATCAAATCAACTAACCTTTTAATTTGATTTATGGGGCAATCTTTTGCTCTAAATATCTTACTTTGCTGTAACGCTGCCAGTAAGTTGAAAATGATGCGTTCATTTTCACTCCATAAAAATGCGGGGGCGTAGCGCACGAACAACGCACGAGGAAGAATGAATGATGAGTGTTCGAGCTTTAAAAATTTGCTTTATTTCTAGCAGAAAATTCCAGTTATTAATGTAAAATAAAGCGTTTTCTAAATTGCCGCTGTAATTAGATGTGAAAAGAAAATGAATTTGAGTTAGAAGCTGGCTCTGCGTTTGCTCTCTTTCCCCTGACTTTCCATCCAATAAGCTAAGCAGCAGTGATTACGCCATGTTTAACCACCGCAAAATTGTTTTATTATAATCTGTGAGAATGCTAATGAAAAAGATTATTATTAGATATTTAAAGGTTTGTATTAATGTTTGCATACAAAGGGTTAAAGTGGAAGCGAAGTTGACGGACATTACAGAAAAAAAATATGTAAGAACCCATATTAACTGTAACTGTTAAAATAATTTGGTTAAAGTATTCATTGAAAATTTTGTAAAAATCGTATAAATATAGTACATTTTAACTTTTTGAATAAAACTACCTTTAATTATAATCTGCAAAATTGCTAATGAAAAAGATTATTATTGGATACTTAAATATTTGTATTAATTTTTCTCTCAACAGGCTAATGTGGAAATGAAATTGATAAACATTACAGAAAAAAATATGTAATAATCCATATTAATTATGTAACTGTTAAAATAATTTGTGTAAAGTATTCATTGAAAATTTTTTAAAAAAGCGTATAAATTTTAAAGCGTAGAAAATTTTAAATTTTCAAATATAACTATTGTTAATTCAAATATTTTTGAATATTACATTCTAAAAGGAAAATGGATTTCTTTACATTTAGCATATAAAATCAAATAATAATTAGCTATGTTGTTATGCCATTCGCAACTGGTAATTTCGGGGATAGAAAATCAATTCATCCCCTTTTAAATGTTTCATAATGAAAAAGAAAATTAAGTTTAGAATTAATAATAGAATTGAGAATAAAAAGTCTAAAAAGACTAATAAGAAATTTAAAAATAGTTAACAAATAAACCATTATTTGTAAGCTTTTTTTAATAATACATTTAGGCAACATCTTTAGCAAATCAATTTCAAGTATTCACATTTTTTAGATTTAAAATATATTCGATACTAAATGCCGATTTATCTATAAGTAATAAATAATATCGGAATCCAAATATTTTTCTGAACATATAAGAAGATGAATTGAAGGTGTTGAGCCCTTATTATTTTAACTTTAACTTTTCTTCTTATAAACAATCTCCTTTTGTAATGATCTTTAAAGTTATTCATATGTGTGATGGTTTGAGAAAAAAAAATGCATTTAAAATCGGCATGAAGATAAAAAAAATAAACACCCTACCCCCATTTTTAAACACTGTACCGTTCCGCCATTTCTTACTTCATGATGAAACACATGGCCCCATGATATATCGCCAGCGGTTGCTCACTCCTGATCAATTTTATTTTTGAAATATAGTTAAAGCATATTATATCATTGTTTCATCGAACAATATTAAGTGAAAAAACAATAAAGTTGCCCAATCTCAGCTAGCTGTACCGAGTTTATTTTTAATTCACAAGAAAACTTATGATCCAGTAGCTATGCTATCGATGTCCATCAGTCTCTATTGCCCTAAGGTTTTTGATAGATCGCAAAATTAAACTGCAGAAGGTTTCCGCCTCATTAGATGTCCAGATGCATCAGAAAAGTTTTTCAAATAAAGCAAAACCAAGGAAAAATAATGCAAAATCAAACTTTACCACAGCTCACAATCTCAGTAACTGGAGCGATGTTTCCACTTTGTATGCATTTGTGATTAATCAGGATGCTCTATATTTATTGCGTACGTATGATTTTAAATAATGTTTCCATTTTGCCCAAACGGCCAGTTACATTATTAAATTAAAACTATTTGTATAACGGGTGAGTAACTAACTACCAAAGGGAGCTAGTTATTAAATAAATTGGTGAAATAAGAAAACTTTTTCCAAACCAGTTGGAGTGAACCCTTCCTCCACCCCCACCCCCACCAAATTTCGCAGATTCTCTTTTAAAGATATTATCCGAGAGAACGTCTTGCATCTGTTATGAAAAAATTAACCTTTGACGTGTATTTAGCATTTTCATTAAATTTGTCATATCATCTTTTGCGAGTTATTTCGCAATTAATATTATCCGAAAGTAGAATTTGTGTTTTGGGCACCAATTGAAAACAAATTTGACGCAGAACTGCACTTGTAATTAAAAAAAAACATATCAAATTTGATATATTTAAGATATTATGTTCCTGAGTTATCACATTTACATGTTTCAGAAAGCACAGGCAGACAGATTGCCACCTCTTGTAGGGTTCGGCTCAGAATTTGATTGATATTTACAATACAGATATTGAATCTGTTTACTGAATTTCATTTATTTAGTTCTCTTCGTTCTGTGATTATCCTATTAACTTATATTCGAACATCGGACAGACACACTTTCCCTGAGCGAATTTTTCTCAACAGTTATAAAATATCTATGACTTTGATATGAAGGCTGTACACCAGATTTCGCTCGTCTAGCTGAAAGGGGTTTTGAGTTATCTTTGTCATAGACAGATAGACGTACATTTTTCAAAAAGTATGTTTCTGGAACTTAGAGAGATCTTAAAAGTGGTATACATCAATTTTTTTTGACAATCATAATACTTTTTCTGTATTACGTATACGAGGAAGTAAAAAAAAAATGATAGCAATCTATAAAATTCAATCCAATTCATTATAAACCTTATAAAAAGGAATGAAAGCTAATGATTTGAAAATAATTAAACTATATATTAAATGAAAATGATATATTTATCATTATTTTGTCAAGTATGTAGTCACTCTGAATAGTTACTGACCTTTCACCTTTGTTTTTTAATTTACCATCCGTCTCTGCGCCATTTTTAACGAAAATCTGAGAAATTGGTTACTATTTACAATAAATCTATGGCACCAAAATTCCCCAAACAATATTCTTTATGGAAATTTAAAGGAAACTTTCAACCTTCATTTAATTAATCACCAAAAACGCTCTAGTGCTTACTTAGCTACTAGTATTATGTCAAAGGGTTACGTTCGGCCAGTTATAAGACGGCAAATTAGCCACTCATACGTAGAAACGGACTGAATTATGTTTACTACAGCTCCATAAGGTAGATTCAAGAATTCCATGCTTATCTAAAAATTGCAATGACAATTAAAATAAAAAAAAGAATATGATCTTGCATCAGAAAGAGTAAAAAACCAGAAATGTCGAATTAATCAATGATAATTAATCAAATCGTTCTCGCTAAAAAATACTGCAAAATTCTACAATTAAAAATATATATAATTCAAAGACTTCTAAATTTTTCCGTTAATTCTTGCCATCTGCTGAACAGCACTTTTTTATGCTTTCTGCGCATTCGCAACCTACTTGCCGGCTAAAAATTAGCCGAATGTAAACCCGTCAGCAGTCTCATTATCATGACTATCTATAATCTTAGAGTGATAATAAATACGTAACATATCTATACAATACACTGCAGTGATTTACAGTTAACTGAATGCAAAAATTTATGAAAAAAAAAGAAAAACAAACAGTAAATTAATTAAAAGGCTTAAGGCAGTTTCAAGACAATTTCCACTATGCATAAAATTTCGTAACATTGCAATAACATAGCTGATTTTGTTTCAATTTTGGTTTCAAATTGTCGCCTATTACCGGTGAAAGTAATATGGCCGTAGAGACCACATTCGATCGATGCGGATGATCTGAAGTCAATCGCAAAGTAACTAAGCTCTCATGACTGAATATTTCATCAGCACTAATTGGCACCATTAGTATTAGCGGAACAATCAAAAAATCGTCTCGATTACGAGAGATACGCACGATTGGCAGAAAGAAATTCCAAAGTTCTAGCAGTTCTTTCTATATGGTGTGAACATTATCGAAAAAAGTATATTATTGTTGTAAAACTTAGTTTATACGAGTTTTGGCAAAGCAGATATATTAGTGAAGACGAAAATTAATTTTAGTTCAAGTTAAAGCACAACAAAGAATCGAAAAAATTAGCCAGAGTGTAAAACAATGTAAATGAAAGTTTGGAATATTTGTCATCAAGTGTTTTATAATTAAAGAAATAATTAAAGCTGTTTTTTATAACACTAGCGTCAATTTTAATAAATTAAATTAGTTGATGCAATAAATGACTACTATTAACTGATATATCTAGATGAATTTATAAGTGAATGAATTTATAAATTTATAAATTAATATAAATGACGTTGAAAAATAATTCATAAATAAAACATTGGTTGTATATCTTGCTGTAGTCACTTTTAAAAAAGTATAAAAATCCATACATGTATAAACTTTATGATTTTGTTATTCTTTTTAGAGAATATTTAATTGTAAGAAAATTGAATGAAGAAACTTATTACAAATGATTTTAATGTTCATCTGGAAACATTTTATCACAGAAATTCTCTCAAATCTAAAGAATATATTAATTCCTAAAAATTAATAGCACTGTGTTTAACGGACAAAATTATCATTCAGAACGGTAAATAACCATTAAAACTGATATAAGCAATATTCCATCATACATAATCCCAGTTTTACATAATACCAAGCCCGTTATAAATATTAGAAATTAATCAACCGCCTTTATCAATTAAATGCTTCACCAAGATTAATGATTAGTGACAATATCATTTAGTTATTTTTATAATTATTATTTATTCAGTAAAATATTTCGATTTCAAATTTCGATATACATACAACTCATATTATTTAAGAAACTTTATATTCTTTTATTCATTAGATTATACATTTGCCTATTTTTTTAGTCGATATTTATATAGATACAATTTTGCCTCAGCAGACACCGATATTTGAAAGTGAGAGCATTTGAAAAAATCATGGTTGATTCTGTAGCTAAACTTGATCACAAGTACAGCATAATTTAAAAATTACCAGGATGAAAATTAGTGACAGTGATGAGAAGTGAAAATTAGTGGCAGTCATTTCAACAATCGAAAATATCGTTCTTAGACAAGCTTAAAAATACTTTGAAAATTAATTTCAAATTTACAAAAACTATATAATTAAATAAATATAACTAGAAAGACAATTTTAAAATCTAATTTTGTACTTTCAGGGTATATTTGTGCCACGTTTGGTAGCTGTATGCCGAACAGTTTCTTATTCAACGTTCATGAAATGCATATTCAGCAATTTTTAATTGATTTTTCTTCTAGAAAAGTTTTACCATTAGAACTTTAAGTAACATAAAATAAGACTATTTATTACGCCATTTGCCAATATTGTAATAAATATACATGTAAAACTAAACGTTTAGTGCATTAATTATATTATCCAATTGTCACAGAAAAATTTTCCCGGTGGAACAGATAAAAGGTTCTGCAGAGTGAAAAATTCAAAAAATTCGATCACAGAAATTATTTTACACAAAAACATGAAAACACAATTAACAAAATACAAACGAAGCGTACACAAAACAACATGCAGAATTCAAGAAATGCACACACGTAAATTGTTGTTTAAAGACCACAACAATACAAAATATTCAGAGACTACAATACTTTTCTTTTATATCGACCCGCACTCTTAGTATCTACGTTTATAGCAGACAAAGTCAGGCATAGAATGTTCTAGAACAATTGACAGAACTTAAGAGCCAATTGAAACATTGCCCAGATTCTTGAATATTTGGGACACTTCCTTTTTGTTACAACTGTCGTGAAATTTTCTCCAAGTTTATCGTCAAGTCCAGGAGTCATTGACCCGACATCTATTCAATAGTAACATTAATATATTCATAAATCTGTCTTCAGCAGCAGAATACCTACTGCACAGGGAGCAATATTCAAAATCATAACAATTATAATAAATAGTATCTTTTATCAACCATCAAATCCTTCAAGGCGTTCTGCTGTGGATGAAACTATGTTGCTTTGAAAGGGAATGTAAAATACATAGTTACGGTATTTATAAGATACAATTTTATCATGCTGAACACATGTGCAACGAATTTTCTGTATAATTCAAGATGGGGACTTTTCATTTTATTTATTTCGTATTCAGTCCGATCCAGGAGAATTGAATTAAAACAATAAAGCGTTCAGAATGTTATTGAATTAACAAAGAAAAGTTAGCTGAGGCTATAAAAGAGTATCTTTTGAAATGATAAAAAATAAAATTGTTTTACTTATCAATCACATTCACATTAATCATAAATTATACATCTATTTAATATTTTGGTGAAATTTATATTTTATTTCCTCCTTTACGAGGTGTACAAAACAAAAATATTCTATTTTCAAAAAAATTGACTTTTGATAAAACTTTACTTTTCAAACTTCTTCTTTATCAGAAGAAATATTGATATTATGCGTACGTCTCTGGTCCTATCAGTCTACCCGTGAACAAGATAAATTATAATGTTTTAAGGGTATGGATATTTGGCTAATAATCTTTTCTTAAAATTTCTATATTCTTTTAAATTTTCAGCGCAATTCATTGAAATAATACTTGATTTCTACGCGCAAATGAACACAATAACTTGACTTTAAATTATACAAATGAAGTTTGATTCATGATCTTTGTATTAAATAGATTTCTATTGAATTTTATTTGAAATCCCCATAAGAGATGTATGCAAATCAGTTCGAGGACAAATGAACGTGATAAATACAAAACAAAGAATTCAGCAAGTAAAGTTTAACCTTTAAATTTAATTCCTCAGTATTGTTTGAATCAAATCAAACATTAACTGGACAACACGTTCTCACTCATGTAAACACGGTAACTAAAAATGAAATTTTTTAGGTAAATAAAACCTGGTATGTAACCTAGCTGATAAATTAAAGTTCCCACCTATCTTTAAAAAAGCATTGAAAAGATATACTCAAATACGTTGGAAGAGTGCTCGAGAAATAAAATTATATGCAAACATAAAAGAACATTAATATTTTTTTTTCTTTTCAATGGAATATTCTCTATTCTTTATGTTAAAGAACACTCAAATCAAAATTAATCGTTAAACCTGTATTGAAATAAATATTCAAACATTAAAAGAAAAATCAAAATGCAAAGTTAAATACAAAATAAAGAAATGCCGAAAGGAAATATTAATTATAACTTTCAATTTGGCACGAGAAAGAATATATCGAATAATAAAAAAAGAGATAAATAATATAAAATGATAAAAATAGCAGATCATTGACTCTGGCTATTTATTCACGCTTAGATTTTTTCGAAAGATAAATCGAATCTTAGTTGCGATATGCCAAAATGAAAATTGGATTCTTGCATCCGATTATGGCTTAGACCAAAAGGGTAGGTGTGTTTTTTATTCAGTCTAGCATTACGGAGAGTGGTGGACCCTGAAAATAAAAATCTTATGGCGTTCAAATTCATTATTTCATGGCCTCCAATTTTAATGCGGGGGTGGAGGAATAATATCTTTATTTGGCAGGATAGGAAAGAATTCCCGCTGGTTTGATAACGATTTTTAACTCATCACAAAATGACCAAACATGGATGATCAGGGAAGACTCTGGTTGAGATCAAGGGGGGGCTATTGGAAAGTGGCGAACTCCATCCATTTCCTTGGGTGTTTTCCAAAGTCATCAATTTCCTGCTATTCGGCGCGTTTGGCGGGGTAATAATGACTACTGATTTCGCTCTATAATTCATCACTTACACTTAGTAACAGAAACTCGCCATTGTTTCAACTGCTGTTATATAGGCGGAAATTATGACATTTTCGACGCCTTCCACGCCAAATTTTCTACTGTAATAGTTAGTTCCAGTTAATGAAATATCATAAAAAGTTGTTATTTGATTTTATGACACATATTCTAATTAATGAAGATGCATAGAGTTTCAAAGGTTTTGTTAAGGAGTTTAAAAGGTCACATGATGCAAGTTGACTAGTATTAGGAAACATACAATTAATTGTCTTAATTAAAGTTGTGGAGGGCGAAGGACTCATAAAAATTATTCTAAAATTATGGGTAAAAAGGAAAAAAATCCGCACAAAGAGGATTATTTTGCAACTTTCTCTCAAATTTCTTCATAAACCTTTCACCTTTTTCATTTATTCTTAATAAGCGCAGAATTGTCGATACCATGATTACAGGGAGAGTTCTGATTTCTATTTTCAGAATCAGATTTATGTTTCTTATTTCAACACCATAGAGATAAAATATTTCATAGAACAATTAATTAATTCGTGCATGATTTATATTATCTATGAAATTTATTTCTCGATTAATACAGTATTTACTTTTTTGCGAATACACAGATAGACAGCTAGTCAACCCATTGAAATATTTGTTTCAAAATTTTGATCTACAATATAGAAGCACAAAATTACAAACCAAAATTTATTTTTCTAGCGTTTTATTTTTTATATCTATTGCGTTCACTTGCATAAGAGCAGAGATACCAATTTACTTTAAATAAATTTTATACAAAATTTGAAAGAAATCTACAAATTTAGCTGTAAGGTGCAAAGAAATTCCAGCAAGTTTAGTACAAAGTTAGTTAGTTTTTGAGTTATTTTGTTCACAGATAGACAAAGCATAATTTAATTTTGCATTTTTTGAAAGATTCATGTAAGCATGGAAATTACGTCCAAATCTGGAGGTTGAAATTTTTAACGTTTACAATACAGTCTCGGAGTACACTTCGCATACGGAAAAGTCAGGAAGGTAATTAAAAACACCGCTGAGGTTTTGAAATATATTTATAAAAAATTGCAAGAAACGCCCAAAAATGAGAATTTGACGATTCACCGTTCGTATCAAGTCTTTCATGTTCTATTTTTCAAGGAAATTCCAAGGATGACCCCAGAAGTTATATAAACAAACCAGTTACTCTATAAGACCATCGGAAAATAGAAATATCTTTTAGGTAATGAGCTTCAACTACACGCAATTTTTTTTTAGAAACATCTTAGCGTAATTCCTTAAGTTTGCGTTAAGAATTCATATACAATTCTCATTAAAGCTTTGTAATGCCATGAGGCTTTAAATATCATTAATATGATTCAAATATGTTTAAATCTACTATAATTGTTTTGGGAAATACGACCGATGAAAGTATGATCAGTTCTAAAATTCCTTTGCGGAGTCTAACATGTTTTGCAAGGAATGATGATTGTATATAAATGCATTTAACAAAATACAGTTGAAGAGTATAAAACATAAAATTCGCAGAGAAAAACACATATTAACAGATATCAAATAGCAGAAAAACACAACAGCGCCGAGCATAAATATCTATGGCAGCTTGCTTTTGCATTTTTATTTCAAAGAGAGAATTCTTTCGACTGACAAACTGTCAAGTGTGAGCCTCTTATTGTACAGCTTCTATGACATAATATTAAGTTTCTAAAAAAGATTTCGGCTCTGAAGTCCTAATAGACATGTTATTTAAGTGATATTTTTCATTATAATATTACTTCCTGTCAAATTTTTTCAAAATTTAATTCCTTGCTTGAGCAAACATAAAAAATAATCATTTTAAAGACAAAAACTAGAGAATTTGAGGCAAATAAAGGTTGAGTCAAAACAAAATTTGTATTAAATTAATTTTTCCTTTTTTCTGATATATTTCTGAATATTATCGATCAGTTATAATGATAATTATTTAAAATTTATTTATTGCATAACACAAATCAAATATGTGTATTTTTCAATATTTATAGTAATTCTTTGTAAATTTAGTGTTAAATCATAATTAAATATTATTGAACAGAATTTATTCCTATTTTGACGCCAATAAATTAAGATATAATTGAAACATCTCTAGGAAAATACTAACATTTTCACTACTTTTTTTTCTGAGGGATGGACAATCTAAATTATATTAATGGATAGTTAAATATTTAGAAAATTAATCAGAGGAAACATATCATTAAATGTGCACATTGCAGTTTAAAGTGCATATTAAATGCACGAAAGAAAGAAAAATCAAAGCGGACGATTTATTTATCTCACAAAACTGAAGTAGATATTATTTAGACAAATTATTTTCAAGCAAATCATAGATGAGAAATGTGAACTGATTAAGGTTTCAAGAGGAACTTGATATTTTAAAATAAAATAACGAGAAATGGTTTAATTTTTGTATAGGGTTCAACAAAGTATAAAAAGCATTACTATAAAATTATAATTATTTAAAAAGTATTTATATGAAGCAAAACCACAATTCAAGAAAAAATATCGGTTTTTATATTTTGCTATAGCCACCTTTAAAAAAGGCACAAAAACCATACATGCATAAACCTTTTTGTTTTTGTTACTCTTTTCAGTAAAAATTCAATGTGTGCAAATACAAATTAAAAAAAAAAACTTATTACAAATGATTTTTATGTTTATTTGGAAATATTTTATCACGAAAATTAACTGTTATAGCTAAAGATCGTGCTAATATCTAAAAATGAGCACAAAATTATCATCCAGAAAACACACACACACACACACACACACACACACACACACACACACACACACACACACACACACACACACACACACACACACACACACACACACACACACACACACACACACACACACACACACACACACACACACACACACAAAGGGTTTTTTATTAGTGAACAAAGATCGATATCGATATCTTGTACAAAATACATTATATTTTACATTATATTTTTTAATACTTAAGAATTTATATTATTTTAGAATCAATCCTGTTTTCTGTTTAGAAATTTTAATCTTGTCATTTAGTATACAAGAATAATAAATAAATTATTTTAATACTCAAGAATTAAAGACATATTTTTCAAAAATTAAGAAAGGATCTTCCTTTTAGAACACCAATAAAAAATAGGAAAAAAGGCTTTTCTCTCTGGCCATAAAAAGAATGTTTCTAAAATATAAGAAAGTTAGATTATGTGAGAAAGATTTCATAGTAAAATTCTTATATAACTTTTATTGTAATTTCAAGAAGGTGAAGGATAAAAGGTACAGAATTGCGCTTTAATATCAAATTGTTTTCAAGACATGAATCAGAGTTATTTAAATTCAATTTAGTAGTATTCATTAATGTACAATAGATCCTTACGATTTTTAAACACATTCATTCGAAATGTCTTAAAATCAACGCTCAAAAAAGGAGAAATTTTCTAATCGTTATTTACGTTTTTCTATTTACTTTTCACGGAAACCAAATACTTGAGTATTGAAATATGTTTATATTTATGACTATAATTTACTCATGTCATGTGAAGATGAAAACACGTTAATTTTTTTTTCATTTGAAGTGGCTGAAAGATTTCGAATCCAAATTTAATGGAAAGAAACAGAAGGGGAAGAACATAAAAGTAATATTCTTTAAAACGTTACCAAAAGAAAATTAAGAGGCAATGAAGAACTATGAATGTATAAATAATCCAACAAATGCATGTAAAGTACAACATATTTTATTTATATTTAATAATTTTTATTTGAGTTATATTTTAAATGGTTTTGAATATTAGCAGTATTCTTATAACTGGAAAATATATTCACACCATTAAATGCTCGCAAACTTGCGATCGATTGTTAAATAAACAGAATGCAATGGACTTCAGTTTTACTATCGTAAATTTCCTCCATGGATTTCACAAATATGTATATCTAACCGAATAGAGCGAGATAATGGAGTGAAAATTAATCGGGACATGCTTTAGGGCAAATGTACTCTACACACCTTAATTCGGCGAAACAATGCAGTGAAAATGCGTCAATACATATTTTAACAAGCACTGGCTCTACAAATAAAAATGGGTAAGATTGTAGAGTGAATATGTAGAAATGTGTATTTTAAGAAATATGTGCTCTACATATCAAACTATGACGGAACTGTGAGGTAAAAAATGAGTCAACACAAATCTTAACAGACATGATCTCTGTTGAAAACAATGAAACTTATTGATTTCCATTACTTAGCTTTATAGATAGGAATCGCTGTCTTTTACTATTAGTCATAAAGTATACATGTCACATGTTGTGCAATCAGCATCCTTTCTTCCGGAATAGGCTTACTTCATTCATAGGTTAAAGTAATTTTATAAATATCTAAAATATAATAATCATTTGCATTGTCAACCATCTCCAAAACACTGATTTATCTCTAAAAAATGCAGCATTATAACGATTTCTGTGTTGTTATTCAAACACAATATTCTTTTTTATAGTACTAACGAGATAACTCCCATTTGTAGAAGCAATTTCAGCTACTTTCAATATATTTTTTTAACATGTTAACTCTTATATTAAGAAACTATTGTAAGTAGTAACTTGGGATGCTGTTTGTAAACTGTTAAACAAGTAATGTAAATTGCATGTTAAAAATTTATTTTAATCCTTCTATAGAACAGGTTATTGGACAAAATATTAACAAATTGGCATAATTATTTCTTAAGTAGGAAGTTCTCATCAAGAAAGAAACATTTTAATCGATTAAAAATTATTGGAAACTTTGTTAAATTCCTACCTTAACTTCGGAATAAATTATCGCATAAAGAATGTTTTAAAATTTAAAACTAGATGATGTGGTCTCCATAAAATTTGCTGGCAATAATTTCTAATAAAGACATATTTTTTCACATTCCTTACTTCTAGTGCTTGAATCTGGCTATGAGCCCCATGAGTTCCATACATTTATTTGCAGAATATTGCACTTGAAAGTTATAAGCTTTGTAATAAATGAAACCAAATATATGTAGTTTGGAAATCTAGTTTCAATACGCAGAAATCAAAATTTGAAGTGAAAAATCTTAATAACAAGGCAGCATATTAATTCATTTATTTAAGTCACTGTATTTTTAAGTTACGACGTTTACATTGCTGAAATAAAGTTCAATAGATTGTAAACTTCTTTGAAAATTTGGTTTAAAACCTACCTTATAGGTTCTAAGTCTGTGGGTCAAATTTTATCTGTCAAGCCTTTTATATTTTGCTGTTAACGTGTTTATTTATATTTGTAAAATCAGAATTCTCGCGAAAAGATTTTGTTTAAAATGTGATAGAAATTCACAAATTTTGTGTAAAGACTACATATCAACTTTTATTTATCTAGCTCAAAACGTTTTGAATTATTGTATTCACAAATAAATAGATGAACAACTACAATACCATTTTTTTCAAGGATATTTGAAATATGGTGATTCATCAAAATTTTAAATTTAAATTTGGAAATAAAAATTTAGATTTCAAGGAAATCTATCTTTGTTCAGGTCAATTTTTCACTAATTTAATCAAATTTTAAGAATTATTCCTACTTTTAACAACATAATTTTTGATTGTACTGAAATATATCATTTAAACATTATATTATATCTACATATTGGAATACACATTATCACTACTTCATAATAAAATACAAGATGAAATTTCGAAATAAAATGGAGATAAAAATATGAAATATAAATCATTTTTCCTTAATAATATTTCGTTAGAGGTTAGATTTTTTGTTAAACATCTATTTTTTTAAAACTAGTAACTTCTTATGAAGACAACGAATCTCTTCTGTAAAAAGGTCAGGCAATCATTATTTAAAGTATTATTGTTATGTTTTGTACAGTAACATTCCTAAGGTTGGCATGTATCTAGATTCTTCACCGAGCTAATTTAAGTATGGGCCAGAAATGGTTACAAGGAAATAAAATGTGACCAAATATGAGATAATAGTCCGCTCTTTTGGTTTTAAAGTTCATTTCTAGCATTAAAAAGAAAGATTTTGTATTATATTAACTGAATGAAAACCATAAGACGTTGGATATTAAAAGGGAGGATGTGTTGTTGTCCACGCGTCCAATTCCTTAAATTTAAAAAGTAACCAATGCAATGAAAATAATGAACAAACTTCATTTTTATTTTCTGTAGGTATCAGAAGACTCATCTTTGTAAATTATGGTGGATTTAGATATGACTGACACGCACGCACGCACGCACGCACGCACGCACACACGCGCACGCACACGCACACACACATTATTATTAGTTAAGATGATTTATTAGAAGTAGTAGTCCATACATATTATCCTATAGTGACTCTTGGTAACCTGTTACTATGCTACTACACAATATTATTGGAGAAGTAGTACAACAATTGTACCTGTTAAAATTTTAACCTTATCTTAATATTTTATAATTCCTTAAATAAGTAATTTTTTAAAAATTTATTTATTTTGAAAAAGGAAGCACAAACGAATTTTTTAATCGACCTACTTGCGACCCTTTCTCATTAAGTCGAGACTGTCTAATCAGATATCCGCCAATGACTGTCGACGAAATTTTAAAAAAATTCACAGGTGTAATTGTAATATAAATGTCTTTACAAGAACGGCGATACGTGAAGTCGAATCGTTCCTTCAAAATAAGAAGAAGAAAAAAACTCTTTTTCGAAACGAGATGAACGACATCGAGTCAAAATAAGGAGAAGAAAAGATGGAAAAGAGACGGGGGGGGGGGGAGAAAAAAAAAGAAAACTGCAAGAAGAATCAAAATCCGAAAAATGTCGGTGATGTATGCGGAAGAAACGAGATAAAATAAGAAAAAGCGAAAATTCGAAAAGACGACCCGACGGAAGTATTTGACGGGGTGATGTCAAAAAGCCACCCCAGTGTGTGCGAGGGGCAGCTTGGCTCCGTCTCCTCACAACCTCAATGCCAAACGACAGACGCGAGAGTTTTCTTTAAGTATGCTTCAAGAAATAAGGGAAAGGGGGGGGGGCGACGAGCGGAATATATTCCGAAACACATTCGGGAAGGGAGTGGAGGGAAGGTCAACTCATTTTATTCCACAAATCCGTGCGAGAGGTGCTTCCATTCTTCGGATGTCATTAATTCAGCGGAGCACTCTAATGACATGGCGGCATTATGCTGTCCACCCGCGCTCATTTCATGGCGGGGAGCACTGAAAAATTCACCGGTGATATTGTTTATAAATAAGGGAATTTGTGTTGAGAAGATGAGAAATGGAGATCGGGATCATCGTGTTTTCAAGTTGGAGTAAATTCCTTCTGATTTTTATTTGTTGGAGTAAAATTCTTCTGTTGCTAAATTATTAACTCTGTTTTTATAAAAACTTGAGGCTACAGTCTCACTGTATTTTTCTAGTTAACTATTTTTATAAATGTGCGATCTTCTGCCTTTTGCATAAAATTATGAAACTTAAGAAAGGCTAGGTGTCTCAAATAGACGTTATGTATTTCATGTTAGAATGAACATAGAAATGCTGTTTTTAGTTAATCACCGATTATATTTTAATTCTTTATTAGTTAAAAAGTAACACAAAAAGAAGTCAACTATTCCTATTTAGATCAACAAAGATTTATTTTATTTTATTTAATTTCTATTAAATAATTACAATTAATATAAATAATTTATGAACAAAAACCATTGATTTTAGCAAGAATTGAACTCGCATTCTTCACCTTCAGGTGGAAAATACTGAAATCCTTGCATTTTGCCGATCGAGCTATGGCCTGTTGATTTCAATTTTCATTACAAACTGCTAAACTTTATTTAAAGTATTAAAATTAATTAAATTTAATTAATGAATTAATATTTGAAAAAACTGTATTAGCATCGTCATTCACTACAAGTTTAAAAAGTAGAATTTGAATTTCAATGGAGGAATAAAAAATATTTTATCGACGATTGAAAATGTTTACAAAATTATAAATATGTATATATATATAGGGAAAAAATGAATTAATTGTAGAAATTGAAAAAAATGAGCAGAATTTTCTTGGTGCCATCTGTAGGTTCGAAACCGAACTGTTCAGATATAAAATATTATAAGCTTAATTAATTTTATTTTTAATGAATTAATATTTGAAAAAATTGTATTAGCATTAAGTTTCATACATTGCAAATTTGAAAAATGTATTACAATTTTGAAGATATGAATAAAAAATATTTTAATAAAGATTGAAAATTTGAAGATATATAAAGGGAAAGTGTTAACTAATTGTAGGAATTGAAAAATAAAAAAACTTCTCTTATTTCTCAACCAACAAAAAAAAGGTCTGAATTACTCAGCACAATTTATTTGGTGTGTTGGCATTAGTAGAAATTCATTTCAGAGGAAATGGGTTCAACGATTTTTCGTATTAAAAAAACCTATTTTACAAATTGGACGTTCATACTTTTAATACTGATTCGCTTGAGTTTTTGAGTTTTATTTGGAAAAATTACTGCACAAATATCGACACTTTAATTAAAATTTCGAAAGCGCTGTAGATTATAAGATACATATTCTACAACGAATAGTTTCCCAAATGTTTTCAAGTTAATATATAATTCAAAATAAATGCATTTATTATAAAAATGTTTTTTGATTGCTTCCAAATTTACAAGAATTATTATTGGAACCTAGGATATAAAACTAGGATATTGTCTGGATAGTTTACTTTTGGCTCTATGTCCCATTTTGATTATTCAGATTCGGGCTGTTTTGATAAAGAATTTATGATATTGAGCATGTATTTAGATGATGTCGACTTCAATATTCTCTTCCTTTATTTAAAAATTTCTGTACCAATACTATCGGTTTATAGATACAAGAGCGTCTAGTAAAATCCATCAAAAATTTCCATTTCTCCAAAATCGAATTGCTACATCAAGAGACCGTGAATCAATTTTATTTAAGATGAACTCTCAGAGGCTTAATTACAACTATGCGCAAAAAACTTAACTATTTTTCCCTTATGATGCTTTGAATAGGTAAGAAAACTCAGCCAAAAATTATTTGCAAATATTTTGAAAAGCATAAATTTAAATTTTTAGACATAAAATGTTTTTTGTTACAGGGAAAGTATTCTAGTTTTTTTATTCCTATAAACATTCAATGGCGGTTGATGTTAATACGAAGCGAATGACAAATATCAAAATAGAATCTCAAACTAGATCATATTTTAAATGGAAAAACAAAAATATTTATTTCAACTTAGTTTCTATTTTTTTAAATAGTTGCCCTTATAAGTAGAAGAACTAATTCAAATATTCTCTAATGGACAATTGGAACTTGAAGAAGCAACTCTCTGTATCAAAGTAGTATACCAAGCAGTAGTATACAAACAAATACAGAGCATTTCCAAGGCCACTTAGTTCAGTGCATATCTTGTGCCAGAGGAATATCCACAGAATTCCCATGAAGGTTCTGAACAAATATGGAGATATAATCTTCGTCCAATTCAATTTTACCTTTCTAGACATTTAGAAAATAACTTTTTTATGCGAACTGCACCACTGCGTTCTATTGCGTTTGTATATTTCCCATCCCTTTTCCCTCGAAACAATGGGCTTCAGTCTAAATTTATGAGAAAGCACCTCGCCGGCTGACTTTCATGTGTTTCTATTCCCCGCAGCAATTTCTTTCGCATTCATAATAAAATCCCCCAACGAAGATCCCGGAACATTGCATCCCACAGAAATACATTTGAGATAGTTATTTATACAATGTTGCATTATTTTATTTAGCAAAATAAAGTACTGGGAGCCCCAGCGGTTCTTCTCAACTCCTTCGAATCAAGGAGATCTTCAGTTACAAGCAAACATTTTAAGTGGAAAAAGGAGAATTGGAACAAGAGGGAAAATGTTTGCTATCGAGGATGAAATCGAACAATCGAATGTAAGAGAATAGAGTTTCTTTCAATTCTTTAAACCCTTCTTTTTATCCTTAAGAATCATTTTTAAATAAATATCGTTGAAATAAAAAGTTTAACAATTTCATTAATGTTGTGATGGAATGTAGATTATTAGGATCAGTGCAGGAAGAAAAAGGACACATTCCTTCAGGAACATGTTTTTTAATAACCACACTCAAACCCAAAACAAACACACTTCAAGACAGGACATTCACGCACGCAGCTTAACAGAATAGCTTCCTCGTCTCCTCTATTCACAACCCCAATGAACTAAGGGATGCGTACTTAATCACGCATCGCCATCAAGTATTCAAAAGAGAAGATAAGAGTAATAATGTAACTGCTACAATGTTATATAAACTAGAAGAAATAAATATAGATCAATGATGAACAATCATCGAGGTAAAGTTAATTTATTAATTTAACCTTTAAAGACATAAAGTCACCTCTTACGTGACCACGATGTTTGTTGATTATGTCATGTATAAAAACTTTTTCTTTCGATAATGTATAATTGCAGAGTTAAAGGTATAACTACTTTATTAACATAACAAAGCCAATAATGCATAATTCAATCAAAGAATCATACAGCACAGTTTGTCTGACATCGTCAGTAATAAAAAAATTGAAGAACTTAGAAAGGATACTGTCATCTCTCTGGTATAAAAATTAATCTAGATAATTATCTATTAATTATTATTATCAATCGATTATTAATAATTATCTATTAATCTAGATTGTTATTATCTATTCTGTTGAAAAAAAAACTAATCTTATTTTGTTTCTAACGGAACAAAGAAGATGGTTCCTTCCTCAAACCTTTTTCGCATTCACTCTAATGAAAGGCGCTGTTTCTCTCCTCTTGAATAACATTTTGAACCTTGTGTAAGATTGCATAACTCTTGAATGGAAATGGCAAACAGTAATTGCTAAATATAGGTCTTTGATGCGGTTCCAACATTTTGATTCTTTGACGTGATTATAGCAATTCTATTACATGTGTTTTGCTCATCTATCCTTTAATTCATATAATACATACGGTTAATACACAAGTACCATCCAATATTTAGTTTCAACACCTTTTTTCCGACTGATTGTAACTAAGATTTGGCATAGAACTATTATTCTAATATAGAACTATAATTATAATTTGATTCTAATACTATAATTACAATATCTGTATATCAAATTCTATTTATTTAGGGCACTGTTTTTTTTAATTATCACATTTACATGCTTGCGAAAGTACATGCTGTTGACATGGTTAGACCTTGATGGATTCGTCAATCTATATATTGGAAAAATAACCATTAATTTTTTTTCATCTAATTTTTTTTCGTTTTTTCGTTATGTTGTTAACTTGTATTAGGAAATGGAGGTAACAGCACTTCTCTAAATATATTTTGTTAAATATTTGATAGAAATTTAAAAATTGTTATAAAAAATCCATGCATCAAATTTCTCCCGGTCTTATTCAAGGCGGTTATATATATATCTGTGAAACAATATACAAAAAAGTAAAATACGTTATTATCATGTCAGAACATGATTTTGTTTTTGGGATGAGGCAAAAAAGTAAAAAGCTAGAAAAAAATTGACTATATCGAAAATAATTAGAATTGAATATAAATTGTTTAAATCGAATTTCAACTCAATGACCAAAGAAAAGCCCTAAGTATAAAAAACTTCTAAAAAAACAAAATGAATAGAAGAAACAACGTTATATTTGTTTTTCCCTTAATGAGCCAAGACACAGCAGATTATTCATCATTCATATGTTCATATTGAAATAACCTTATTTTTTTTTAAAGTTCTATTCTAATGTTTAATCATCTTTAAATTTGTTTCAGTTAGATTTTTGTTTATTTCTTTGAACGAATACGTTATTATCATGTCAGAACATGATTTTGTTTTTGGGATGAGGCTTTTGGCTGAACAAAAATCGGTAGGTTAGAAATAAAAATTTTATTATCTGCACGAGCATCTCAAAAAATAAATTTTTAATAACGCGTTTCAATCACATTTACGAAAGCTCTGATTTAAAAAAATAATTTAATGACTACAGCAAATGAAACCTAGAAAAGTGTCATTTTGAGTACGCGATTATATGAAATGAAATAAATAGAAAATATGATCTTTTTTTAAAAAAATAAATGCGAGACAATTTTTTTTTGAATCGTTTGCAGTACTGAAGTGACTTATTCAATGAAACCATTAAAATGAATAAAAATATAATTCAACTTGCACGAGCAAGTGGTGCTTGGGCGTTCAAGAAATGATGCTCTAACACGATACATTGAAACATGTATTGCAGATTTCATTTTAATCTTTTTTAAAATTCTTCAGAATTATTTGCAAATCTATGGAATCGTCAAGTGTAACTAAACTTTCAAAAAAAAAAAAAAAAAAACCAACGACTCCTTGCAGTTAAAAATAAATTTTAACGATTTAAAACAACTTCAGTGAGTAAAGAGAATGATCCAAATATCTATAACAACAAACAATGTCTCCCCCGATAAATCGCTACCTTCTTATCTCGCGCCGTTTGTTGTTCGTTAACCTCAATAACCGAACAATGCGGGCAAAGATAAGACGCTGGTGTTGGCATATACCAGGACTAGTCACCGGGAAGAATTCCTACAGACCTATTATCCGCCCAGTTCTTGTTAACACAGGACGGTGGATCTATGAGAGATGCGATAGTTTCGATGTGTATCGTTTTTTTTTTTGGCAAGATGTCCTTTGCATGTGATGTGTAAAAGGAAGGAATAACGGATAGTTTTTGCCGTTGAATATGGGGTTGGATAATAATGGCCTTTGCATGCGATATCTATAAGGGAGGATTAACGGATAGTTTTTGTGTTGTTGAATATGGAGGTGGATAATGTTATTTGCATGCTATCTGTAACATTGAGAATTAACGGACAGTTTGTGTTGTTGAATATGGGGATAGATAATAATGTCCTTTGCATGCTATATATATAAGGGAAGATTTACGGATAGTTTGTGTTGTTCAATACGGGTTTGGGTAATAATGTCCTTTGCATGCGATATATATCAGGGAGGATTAACGGATAGTTTGTATTGTTGAATATGGGATTGGGTAATGATGTCCTTTGCATGCAATCTGTAACAGGGAGAATTAACGAATAGTTTGTTTTGTTGAATATGCGGTTGGGTAATAATGTCCTTTGCAGGATATCTGTAACAGGGAGGATAAACGGATAGTTTATGTTGTTGAATATGGGTTTGGGTAATAATGTCCTTTGCATGAGATCTGTAATAGGGAGGGTTAACGATAGCTTGTTCTGCTCAATTTGGATGATGATGTTCCGTTTGCAAAATCTGATGAGATAAGCCAATTTTGGATGAAAAGAGACTAAATTAAAATGATATTTACATCACACCATAAATGATACATAAAATAGAAAATAAGTAATATCCAACAACAAAGTCTATTTTTGATGAGTAATATCAAAATGCACGGGTATTAATTTTATTCGATAAATTTCTGTAATTCTAAAATAAAAAAAGCATTGTTCATTGTTCAAATAATTTTTTAATTAAGTTTGAATTATTTATCTAAGATATTTTTTAAAAATCTACCCAATTTCACATGGGATGGCATAGGTATACTCCGTCCCGGCCGAAGCCATTCGGATATAACGATGAGCTGTCGTAAGGCAACCCCCACCGAGCACGGAAGTGCAGGTTAATCAGCTTAATTTTCATAAAACAATTCAAAGAACCAGTTAGGAAAAAGATACGAATTTAGATTCACAAAAAAACACCTTGTCACCAAATATACTAATTATCAAACAAATGAACAGTAGATGAACATAAAATGAAAACAACATTAACTAAGAAAATAATGTATAAAAAGGAATAAACATATTAACGGTTATTAGAGGAACATAAAAATGAAAACAACGTTAACTAAGAAAATGCTGTTAAAAGAAAAAGGAATAAACATTTCAACATATATAAGAAGAACATTAAAATGAAAGCAACGTTCACAAAGAAATTACTGTAAAAAGAAAAAGTATAAAACAATTATATACAAAGGAAGCTCTTGGTAACCCAAAAGCAAAAAAGCATATATGCAAAATAAAGTTTAATGACTAAACTATTTTTGCAAATTAATTCTACTGTTATCAATTTGGGTAATTTGGTAATTTTCTTGGGTAATTTTCCGTTGACCGGGCACAAGTGAAAAATTGCCAAAGAAGTTTGGAGGAATTCCACCCCATTTGGTGAATTTTGGTTTTATAATCACCGTAAGAAATTTGGCGGCGTTCTATATTATTTGTTGATTTTTCGCTTGCTCCCGGCTAACGGAGAAGTGCCCAAAATTGATTTTAAAAAGATAAAAATACATGATATAGAATTTATTTCATTTTTGTGGAAGAATGTGATAGAATCAAGTTTAATTGAAAAAGTTGATGAATTGTTATAAGTTATATTTCATGATAATAACGTGAATGGAACAGAATTATTTTAACATATGTTTGCATGATGGTATTTAAAAAAACGATAAAATTGAACTCGTAATATTGAGGATTTGCTTGTAATTAGATGGATATTTTTTCTAAAGATTTGAAGGATAATGTGTAGTAAAAAAATGCAATCAATTACGATGGAATGCATTCAGTTATATGGATTTTGGGACTAGGCAAAAATTGAATTTGATACAACTGATGGACATTTAAAAATGGGCACTAATTAAATTGAATAAATTTATATTTTGATAAAAATATAGTTTATAATAATAAAGTATACATGGGGAACCAAATTGAAGATTTCAAGTAATTTTTTTTTTATAATGGGTTAAAATTTTCGAATAACTATATCAAACGTTATTACAATTTGTTATTATGATAACATTTTGAATAATGAAAAAATATTAATAAATTTGTAATAAATTTATTCTTATAATATATTTCAGACCTTGAAAAAGTTTCTCCTTTAAGCAAATATTTTAATAAGTGGAAATGAAGCATGAAAGAGCGGGAATATCTACAATCGAAAACAATATGAAAACATTCTGTTAACTTGATAGCATTTTGCACATTGGTAAAAATAGTTATCATTATTCAGTTCGTAATAAATTTATATTTATAATACATTTTCGTTTTTGAATAAAATATTAAGTGAATATTTTAAGAACAAAGAGAAGAGGAAACAAAGCACTAAAGAGCGAGAATGTGTACAGTGGAAAATAAAATCACACAATCCAAAACAGAATGAAGCAGAGACAAAATGGAATTCCGCGGGAAAACTGTAACAGCGAACATCTCGATAAATTTTTGCCTTCTTATCTCGGGCACCGTTTGTTATTCGGTGACCTTAATAACTAAATAGTGCGAGGGAAGATAAGACGCCGGAGCCGACATATCCCAGGACTAGAAAGAGGGAAGAGGAATTTCTGCAGACCCATTGTCCACCCTCCGCCCAGTTCTTGTTAACACAGGACGAAGGATCTATGAGAGATGTAATAGTTTCGATGTATATCTTTTTCCTGCAAGACGTCCTCCGCATGCGATCTGTAATGGGGGAGGGAGATTAACGGACAGTTTGTTTTGTTGCCTGAAGGCTCGAGGAAGAAATTCCTCTTGCCGGAAAAATAATTAAGGATTAGTTCAATGCAGGTGAAATGGCAATAAATGGCGATGAAATGAGTTGCATCATGAAGCCGTTAATGAAGCAGAGTAATTTGAATGCAGAGTAATTGGGATGTAACATTGTGAATGTTGAAGATTTTAGAAAACATTGTTTAGTTTCTAGGGTTTAAAATGATTAGTTAAAAGGATTTTCTAGGGTTTAGATGTTTAGTTCTAGGGTTAAAATGAATGATTAGTCTAGGGTTTAGATGTTTAGTTCTAGGGTTAAAATGCCAATAAATTGCGATGAAATGAAGTGCATCTTGAAGTCGTTAACGAAGCAGAGTAATTGGGATGTAACATCGAATGTTGAAGATTAAAGAAAAAATAATGTTTTGTTTCTAGGGTTGGCAATAATATTTTTAGCTTTTTCAAAGTTATGATTGAACACTTCAGGAAGTAAGCAACTTATAAGCGGAAATATCGTATACCTTTGTAAAAAATTTCATGAATTCAGTGTTTTATTTAAAAAAATAATAAACTGCTTGAAAAAAATGAAGGTTGTTATTTGCAAAATAAGAAAATACAAATTATATAAATTTAATAAAATTCAATATAAGTAAAACTTATATACAATTAAGTAGGTAGTTTGAGTGGTAAAAAGTAACAGCACACCATTCAAAATGCTTCTGTTAGTCTCATTAGCAATTAAAAATAAATTTTTATAGGTTAATTCATAATACTTAATTAACAACTTAGAGTGTAAACTAAGAGGAAACAACAATTTGATTATTCTTAATTTTTCAAAGCATTGCAGTGTTCTCTTGCAAATAATCTCGACAAATTTGTGCCAAATAAATATTTATAATTATTCAAAATATTTAACAGATCACATTAGATAATTTAATCAAAATAGAGTTTGTTCCATTTTTTAAAATTAATAAATTATAGGAAATTCAATCGAATTCATAAAAAGAAGGGAAGTGGTCTTAGTGAAACTTTCTCGCACACTTTAAATAAATCTATTATCCTCCTGCATGAAAATTCTGAGTTTTCAGCAGTTGTTCATATTTCTGAATGCACAAATTTTAATTTTATAAACATCACACATAAGAATTTTATAATTACTAGAGTAGGAAAGATACTAACTGATAAAGATAACTGAAAATAAATTAGACACAGATAAAATTTTAGTAACTATATCAATACCAAATTTCACTTATGAAGTTTTTGCATTTTTGAGCTGTTGAGCCTGTGAAATACATACCTACAGAACCCTCTACGAATTTGGTTCAAAATTTGTTCTGAATATATAATTTAGTTTCTAAGTCTGTTTATCAAATTATGTTTATCTACCTTTTAAAGTTTTGTAATGTTCATATTCATTTTTACTCTGGCATTCAGTGATATATATATATATTTTGGGAATGCATTTCAATTAAATATCACAGAAATCAGCAAATCTGATGTAAAGACCATATGCAAAAATTTCATCCCTTTTAGGTTCAAACTTTTTTAGTTATCGTTACATAATTAGAGCGACAAAAAAACTTAATTTCAAAAACGTACGTAGAGATTGAAAGTCATAGTCATGTAAAATGATCACTAAACAAAAGTGGTCATCCATGTCCGGGGGTTGATAACTGACTTTTGAAGCTAGCGGCACAATACTCCCTCAACAGTATTATTACACCAAGAGTTATGGCAACACTACAGATCAGAAAGTTGCGAGTTCATATCAAGTCCGGGTCCCAAATGTGGAAACTGAAAGTCAAGGATTGAACTCACGACGCTAAGTTTCGTATCCACGTAACATATTCAGTTGAAAAAGTTATTACCGATGCCCAGAGGCTGTTAACTGGGTTATTTAGCTAGCGCCACACGTATTCTACATTCTAATTTTGTATATGATTGCTACATTGCAAATTAATTAAACGATGTTATTTCGAAAATTAATCCATGAGCAGTTCATTTCAGAGACATGTTTTATATTACAAATTAAAAAAAGGTTAATATGTTTATAATGGACGAATTAGTTATTATAATGAAGAACGTTGATGGCAATGCCAAGTCAACAAAATTTTAAATAATTTGGTCAAAATTTAGGAATAATTAAAATTTCATTAAATATCTTATATTAGGAAATAATTATTAAAGCAAACATAAATAAAATTTTAAAGCTATTTTGAGAGGCAAAGAATTATTCTTCAGAAAAGGAGAGAAAATATTTACATTGTATTTTAATTTGAAATTGGGGAGACACACGTGTGCTCTATGAGCCTCAATTATTTAAATTGTGAAGTAAAATTAAAATTAAAATATTTTTAATTATATAACATGTAATCAGCTCAGAAATTTTTAATAACTTTAAAATAGATGTGTAGGAAGTATATTATGCTAGAAATTGTTAGAGCTAACTATTGTATTGTAAATATTAGCTTATATTGTAAATATTTCAAAGCTGTAATTGTTTTGGTAAGTGATACAAAAATGCGAGTACGTAAGTAGAGTGAAATGACACAAAAATGTTATTTCAGGCGAGATGCTTTTCCGCTTATCATTTCATTTAACGTTTAAAATGTAGGGCAGAAAGAAAGTGTTTAGACACAAAAAAAAAAAAATTGTACCTACAAAATTGTATTTAAAAAATCACTCGGGATAAAATTTCTGTTTTTAAATTGTCTGTTTTTCAAAATGTAACTAAAAAGACTTTTTTTTATTTTCTTGTACGTGATATATACAGAGAGGGGGAAAAAGTCATCGTTTAAAGCTTCCAACTCGAGATCTTGGCAAATGTAAAATGGGTGAAACTCTGTACAGAAACTTACGACCAAATTACAGATTTCTATCGAATTTAGAAAGAAATCCATCAGCAAGAAGAATCTTTGGCAACTGTAATACAAGTAAACACAATTGCAAACCATTTGAACTACAGATAGAATAAATCTGGTACACTTGTTTAGATTTTAATTATATATTTTTAAGGAAATTTTAGCCAAATCTGTCAAAGGATTAACTGTCTGTCGGTCTGTACTTTCGCCTGTATGTAAGCGGATTAACTGATAAACGTAATGACATAAATCAATAAAATTCGGTCAAGGATCCG
The DNA here is from genome assembly GCA_026289955.1 of Argiope argentata. NCBI lineage: Eukaryota > Metazoa > Arthropoda > Arachnida > Araneae > Araneidae > Argiope > Argiope argentata. Next base: position 2,735,861 of record JAOUZG010009418.1, read on the forward strand.
GTGACTACAGATATAGTTTTGTTTCAAGTCTTAATTCCTGTTAATATTTTTTCACACGAGAGAATAAAGGGTACTTACGTATTAGACCGTCGATCTTTATCGCCAGATTTGAAGGCGTCGTTAATGAGTTGCTAAACCGCCAATAATGGCAAAAAAACGCCATTATTTAAAAAATTGTTCAAACCTTAACTGTCGTTCGCCATTTTGTTGGTTTCGTTGGCGTTGACGGTTTATCACCAAATTTGAATCTGTCGAACCAAATCCAATGAGTAACTAAACCTTGGCGACCGTTGGCGTCGACGGTCTAATAATTCTAATAATTCTTTCTCTTCCCTCCTAGATTTATATTTCGTATCTGTTATTCAGAAATGCATGCAAGGCATTCTTGTCCTTAACAGAAATCCTTAACTTTATCGGAAGACAAAATGAGTTAACCTCTTTATGGGAAAATACACTAAAAGTTTTAGGATACCCCAATCCTACTTATTGGAATTAGGTTTCTTATGGTCATTTCAAAATACTTTGTGTTAGACGAGTGGAATTGGATATTTAGTCTCTATACCAAATTTTTTATTCAATTTAGAAAGAATTCCATTTTGAGGAAATTTGTCTATTTGTCTGTACGACTTCAAATAAACACGATAATATGAAAACTTAGATAAATAAAAATTGACACAGATTTGTTTTCATCAAAAATATAAATCCATACCAGAGTACAACCAAATCTTTTATTGAGCTGAACATTCTGTCTGAACATTCGAATGTTTGTAAACACGATAACTCAGTATTGGTATTAATAATAAAATTATAAATTTGCTTCAATTTCAGTTTCAGTCGGTTATCAGAAAGATATCCAAAAGTTTTCTTCCTTGTGGTATGAAGTGAATTGAGCTCATATGCGAATATCAGAAAAAAAAATCTGAAAACTCATAGCATTCAAGCCTAGCTCAAGATTCCCCTTTTTTGAAACGCGAAACATAAAAATATTTCTTTTATTTCAGAATATACGAGAAAGTTTCAAGAAAACCACTTCAATAGTTTGAACAACAGATTTAAAAATATTTTATTGTAAGTTTCGGCAGTTACAGTGAAGAAAGGAAGAAACGAAACATTTAATCATATTTCGTAGAAATAGGAACTAAATAGTGGATTTTTTAAGTATCTGGACATTATCGAACATTTTACCATACCAACATCAATTTTACATATAATAAAGGTATATTTGTATTATAATATATTGTGTTTAGGTAATGTCTCAATTATATATAAAATGCACTCTTTATTCTTTATCTCTTTCAAAAGCGCAGTGGATTCCAAAATTAAATTAGCGAAGCAAAATCAAAGTACTTCAAGTGAGCATGAGTAGATTCGTCTATAAGAAATGCTTCTTTTTTTTCTCATCTAAAATTAAATTTTATTTGATACTTTTAGAAAATTTCCTAAGAATTATAATGTAATAGTTATCGAACTTTTTACCAAATCAGCATGCATTTCATTTTAAATAAAGGTATATGTGCATTGTAATGTATTGTGTTTAGGTAATGACACAATTATATACAAAATGCACTTTTTATTCTTTATATCTTTCAAAAGCACACTGGATTCCAAAATTAAATTAGCGAAGCAAAATCAAAGTACTTCAAGTTAACATGAGCAGATTCATCTATAAGAAATTTTAATCTATTTTCTCCTCTGAAAATAAACTTTATTTCATACCTTCACAAAATTCCCTTAGAATTATAATATAATAGTTTAACTATTCACTTTTATTTTTGCTTAACTAATAGGTAGGTTAATATAGATGGAATGATAGACTATATATAGATAGAATGCTGCTCACACACACACACGCGCGTGTGATATATGCTTGCCACTATATATATAAAAAGTAAAAGTTCCCTGGAAACATTTCCCCCTCTCTTTATGTTTGTTTAGCCCTTCTGAGCTTATAATGATAGAATAAAGTGAGGCTGCAGAAAAAACAACATAAAACCTTTTATCAGCGAACCCCAGAGCTAACGAAAATTGGAAAGCAGCCAGTTGCTGTTCCCGGCCGTTAGACAAGGTATCAGTGATGCATTATTTCCTCCAGGGGATTCTCCCGAAATATCGTCTGCCCTCCCCTCTAACCTGCCCTGATTAAAATTTTAAACGCATTGATACTTGGGGAGGAAGGAAGTATGCCAAACATTCCGACTAATTAATGAAGGGGGTGCCTGAGCCACTGCTAGGGGCAGGCCGTTTTCCGTTCGGATGCATGATTTCAAGTTTAAGGAACGGAAACGATTGCAGAACTGGATGTGAAATGTGGTTAAGTTAGGTTTTAAAAAGTGTGAGGTTATTTTACATGGTTTTTTTCTTTGGTGTTAAAAGTTTGGGAAATAAGATAAAGTAAAATAAGATAATTTGTTGAATGTAAATGGAAACTAAGTAAATAAAATGATAATGATTAGAAAACTCGAAAGTATATTTTGTAGAGTACTAAATTATGAAATTTAATAAACGAATCTAAAATGAATTACTTTTGATATCGAAGTAAGTAAAAGGATCAGGCGACTAATTTTTTTTTCAATGTAGAAGAAAAATAAGAAAATTTTGAAGCAAAAAATAGAATAATACATTCTTGTAAAATGTTTTGATATCGAATCGATTTTTTTAAAGCAAATCAAAAATAAATTATTTTTGGTATCAAAGAAAGTAAAAGGATAAAGAGGATAGTTTTTTTCTAAAGTAAAAGAGATATTAGAAAATTTGAAAACAAAAAAATGAATAATAAATTGTTGTAAAATGTTTAATATTAAATAGATTCATAATCCCTTTTCCAGAATTTTTCTTGATGATTAATTAATTACATTATTTACATATTGGTAGATATTTTTCTCCCATGAGAACCTTTGTTTTCTTAATATTTGATTTTGATTATTTTAAAATTATTTAATTATTCTTCGTTGATATTGCCGATTAAATAACTAATATTATTAATATATTATATTACTGCAATGAGAGGTTGAGTATTGCCAACAAATACTAAAAAGCTTGAATAATGCTGTTTTAAGTTATTAAAGCTGAGGAATTACTAAACTTTATCAAAAAATTCAGTTCCGAGATTAAAAATATCATTAATGTTTTAGTTTTTTTCGGTAATAAATTTTGTGTTTAAATTTATATCAGTGAGATGGTATATAGTAGTTTTAAATAGTAATTACAGAAATTTAATATAAAACATCGTAGTACCACTGAAATATGTTATTGATCTTTAATTTAAATGAAGACGACATTTTAAGAGTATTTGTATTAATGGCAACCAAAGATATCATATACGAAAATATCAAAACCACAGACTACAAATATATGAAAATAATTACTTCTTTTTCTATTAATGATTTTTTATTTACATTATAGCTTAATCCAAATATGAAATTATTTAATGAGAAATAATTGAAGTTTGCGAATTTTGACTTACATTTTAGGAATAGAACATAACATTCTCCCTTTGATTTAATTTTTCCTCTAATTTTCTAAGAAAAAATATCTACTCATGAAAGTTAAATGTTTTGAATATTTTTTTAAATAAATTATAACATTATTCTCTGCATTTTAAATCTGTTTTTATGGTAGCCATATTAACTGTGTAGAAATTTTTTGTTATATTTTTTAATGCTGGATAAATCAATTTAACTGAAATCCCCCGGACGTATTGAGATATTCAGTGCATATCTCTAATTGATAGTAATTCAGAAATTTTATGTTAGATAAAATTTAAGAGAATAATGTAACTGAATGAAATAATAAATTTTAACAAAATAAAAAAGAAATTAATTAAATTTTTAAACAAAAAATGGGAAATCATTAAAAAAAGTGTTCGTTATTACTTCTATTTTTATTGCTATAGAAGAATTGATCTAAACTGGTAATAGTAAGATAGCCATAATTCAAACACAGCAAAAGTTGACCTGAATATTTCTTCAGAAGTTAAATTAAAAAAAAGAGACATTTGATTGAAATTTTGATGCACTGGGACAAAAATTAAAAAATCAGGAATGACCTATTTAATTCCAATTCGATCATGTGGCCATCAAAGATATACTACAATCCTTTCCCTATTCTTATCATATCTAACGAAAACTGCGATCATTCTTTACCTAACATTTCAATTAATTAAATCCTGCAAAACTGGTCATTTAAGTAATTAATTGTGCATTAACTGAATTAATCAGTTAAAATGAATTTTATCATCCAATTTTGAACAGGATAATCCAAAACAGTTCATTCAAATTCTCACGCATCTGAGAAAAAGAATCGAAAATCGAGATGGATCCTTTTAATCACTTATGTTTAGTTAAACAAATTCAATGTTGAAAGTTACTAGAACATTTTGATTCCCAATTATATTGCGTGCCCGTCAAAGACACACCTCCAATGTATCTCTCATTTTTTAGTCACAGGTCACGAAAACTGTGATGACTCTTTGCCTAGTTATTCAATTAATTAAATAATTTCAATCATTGGATAATGAATGAAATATTTGTACCTTAAACAAATGATTTAAAATGAATTTTTTTTCATACATTTTTATAAAGGACAATCCAAGATAGTCCGTTCAAATTCTGACATCTCAAGGAGAGAGAATCGAATGCAGAATTGTCTCCTTTTATTATGGATGCTTGGCTGCTTTAATTAAACACATTCCATGCTGAAAGTTACAGATCAAGTCCAATTCTAAATTCGATAGCACGCTTATCAAAGTGACATTCCCATTGCTTCTTTCTTTCTTTTTTTTATCACAGCTCACGAAAACCTTGATCACTCCTTGCCAACCCCCTCAACCAATTACTCCTTGGGAAGCATGGCATTTATTAATAATCATTGGAGAAACAGGAGTACCCGAGTGCTTATTATATTTACCGAACTCATAAAGCAATCAATTTTCGGTCCAACATTTTACTACCCTATAAAAAACCGAGCATGCTCTGGCCTCTGCACCTATACATATATATCTCTCACGTATACACCATTTCTTTTATCCCCCACCGCCACCTCCCTGCCTGAGCTTCAAGATGTTTTTTATATCGTTTCTTTTCCGGAAAAGGGAGGGGGAGATAGCTTTTGTTTTTATTGGAAATTTCGTATTTCTCGCTCTTGTAAGAAAAGGACGAGTTTCTTTCTTTATATCTGGTGCAATGTTTCTTGATTCGGATGGAAAGATTTTTTTCCCCTGTCCCTCCACCCCCATCCGTGGTTGAAAGACGCTTTTCTGCGGTGCAGAGCATTGAAAGAATTCGAAATTTTTCGGTAGTGTATATTGTCAAATTTTTGGAATGGTTCCGAGTTTGGTTTAATAATATTTCGGTCAGGTTGACACTGGGTTTTTCTTTGAAAGCGCCCAGCCTTTTTCTTCTTCTTCTTTTTCTTTCTTGCTTGTTCTCCGTAGATGTGAATAAGGAAGTCAGAAATGCTTTGCACGTCCCCGGAATAAAAACCAGGAATCGAAATAGATGGTATTTCAGTTGCGAAATGGAATGAACACAAGTTCAAGGTTTTTTTGTATTTTATAGTTAAGGTTTGATAAGTTTTATTTCCCACGAAAGATATTTAAACCTATTTCATTAGATTTTCCTCTTTAAGAATCTCAAATTAATCTATATAATATTTATCCATTTAATATACATATTTTCCAAATAATTGACTGCCCCCTCAAAAGGTGGAATTAATTAATTTTGATTTGAATTCCATTTTATGAACAATAAGTAGTTCTAGAGTTCTATGATTTGTCCCGCTGTTAATGGGGGTCATAATTGAGTATGAGAAGTTTCCGAGATGAAGATTTATTATCTCTACACTTGTGAGTATGCGAAAAGGAGGTGGGGATCTGGCTCTACCGATCGGTGAAGGGATGGTTTTACTTAGGGAAGGGTTGTACCGTAACCGGTGATGGCCCTTAGGACTCAACCTCAGTTCCCACCAGTGTTGCTATTGAGGCGGTCTGGTCATTCAGGTTTTTTCGTGTGTCTCCCAGTGGATCGAATTATCCAGTTCGTTATTATTTCTATGTTATCTAATTTCATTTCTCATACGCCATTTCGAATATGTTGTTATTTTATGCTGTTTTGACAACAAAGTGATTTCCAAAAATATCTATCAGCTTTAAGTTATTCAAACTTAAAGCTTCAAGTGTCGCCGGTTACTTGAAGCTAATGGGGTGTCTATAATATACGTCTAGTAAGTAAATGACTGGGGAAAACATAAGACAAATTAACTTTAATCAATATCTTGCCATCATATAGACATATATGTAAATTTAAAATACTAACGCTCACTGGAAACCATACCCAAAAAAGTTGAATTTTCAGCAATTGTGCATAAAAAATGAAATAAACATGAAACATGTTATTTCCTAAGGAAAAAGGTTCTACAAATTTATAAAACACTTATATTATTGACTCAATATTTGTGATGTATTTAAAGTAAAAATGGTTCATATCTATATAAGATATCTGTTCTAATTGGGTTGAAACATATAATTTCTAAAATTTTATTATTCTTCTTATGTATCTAATAAGAAAAAGGAAAAAATTGAATTAAAAAATATACATTTTTCAACATTTTCTGAAAATAAATATTTTTATGAATTACTAAAGTTATATTTTTCTACAGATCTTCAATCCAATACAGCCTGTTTAGTAAAATATAGACACACATACAAAAAAAAGCTCCACATTTTTTTCTTCACAACTGGGATTTCAATTAAGAAACTCTGAACACCACTAATTTATGAAATCGTGTTATTTTAGATTATTCCATAGGTAGTTTCGAAGAAGATGGTCTAATCAGTGCTCAGTGTTTTACCAAAGTAGATTACTCTAAAATAATGAAATTATTGATTATCCTATGGAGTGTTTCATATGATCCCTATGACCAAGGGATTTCGTAAAATTTATTCTTCATGATTTTTTGAAACATATGACTGTATTTTAACTGAACATTTGGCACATTTTGACTGAAATAAGATACTTTTAAACCCTTTTAAAATTGAAACTAAAAACAGAATTTTGTAAATAATCAGAGTTATTGTTATTAAATAATTATTTTAGATACTGCTTAAAGTATAAATATATTCTATAATACACATAAAATTTCAGCATTGAACAATTCTGGACTCTGTTTATGTTTAAGGTATGCTTGGTTTCAACAAAAATGTTCGTAAAATAACTGGAGTTCAAGTTTTTTTGCTTCGATGGCGTCCTGGCATTGGGGTAGCATATCTTCCTCGTGATCTGGGCCTCCCGGGTTCGAGTACAGGTTCGGTATGTTTGTTCTTCTTCTGTGTTCTATCTGTGAGGTGTGTTCCGCTGTAAAAAGGGGCTGTACAAGCGAATGTGATGAGCGAGTAGTTAAGTTGTACTCTTGACGCTATTTCAAAACAAGAGACGCTCATTCGGCTTAAATTCGCTGATGCATCAGAGAGCTTGTCCATGGCAAGTGCCATTAGAAACAACAACTACAAAATATTTTGCACAAGTTCTGGCCATCAATTTAAAGTTCAAATAATACTGGAGCAGACAGAAAATGAGATAGATAGAAATATAGCACAATAAACATAACAATATAAACTAAATATAATATTACGAATTATAAATATTTAAATCTTTAGCTTAAAAATATTTCCCATCGTTTGTCAACAGCAGAAACAATAATAGAATTTGTATATAATTGAAAAAAGGATGAAAAAAATTAAACAGAATATTCTAAATCATTCAATGCATCCGCCCTTCATTTTTTAGAAGAGTAGTAAAAAACATGTCGTGTAGGACATCCGATAAACTGGAAACATGAGCTCTAAATGAAAATAACTAGAGACCGATTACACCTCTTCAGTATACTTCCATCCACTTATCTCAGTCTTCAGATGTTTATTGCTGTTGCCCAGCTACGCATTACACATTATTATGACTAATAAAATCATTCCTCCTTTTATTACATGCCATTATTTTTGATGCAAACAAATTACATATTAAGTAAGTGTTTCCATTCGATCTTGCGGTTTTGTATGATAAATGACTTCATATATACAGTTAATAAATATTTGTTATTACGAATGATCGGTATCTGGCACTTATCGATATTCTCTGATGAAATATCGATTCTCTATTTTTATAATCTTTTGATGTATATCCGAATTAGTCACTAAATTTTATTTCTCATTTGCTCTAGCTAAAATAATTCTTTATAAGAAGTGAGAAAGCTGCAACGTTTTATATCATATTTAACGTTATAATATAAATGTTGTACAACTTTTTATAGCTAATGCTTATCATGTATAACAGAAAGTAACGCGTTTACATATTAAAATAGCAGAAAGTTTTAATTAAATCACAGGTAAATTAACTATTGAATATACAACGGTGCAGTCTAAATTAGGGGAAAATAATATCAATAACAAATTTATATTTATTATAAAAGAATATGTAATTAATTTTATATAAGTTTGGTATCGTGCAGTGCTGATTTTAATTTCTTTAGTTTGCTGATTATTATCGTATACTTCTTTAAATTCAAACTTACATTCTTATAAATCATGAAGATATTTCTTTTTATATTATACAAAAATTCATAAACAAATGCATTCGAAATACCATGTTTTGGAACAAATTTAGAAAAAAAAAATTAATTACCAATAAATTAAAATAAAATTCCTCTTTATCAGTTAAAAATGAAAACTGAAATCATCAGGAAATTTGAATCAAGTGCATTCTATATTTTTATAAGTTAATTACAAATAATTCTCAGAATTGATATAAATCTGAAAGTTAGGAATCTGCATTACTTTGTAGTAAGATGGCTCAACCATCTGCCGTATGAATTAAAATTGAATTTGAATTTAAAGTCCGTTCTTTAAAATTATTGTGAAAAAACAAATTTCATGTTTTTCGAATTTATATAATATTTAAAATTAAGTCATTTCCTTTACACGCTAGCGTAACATCCGAAGTTTCACACTTATTCTAAAAATTCTAAAATGAGTAAAATTATTGAATAAAAAACAAAATGAAGTTTAAAAAATAACCTGAAGTTTTGGTTTCCACGAAACTTTCTCTCACCTTCCCTAATAAATATACTTATACTTTTACTTATGTATTATCAACCGCTTATTATTAAGGAACAAAAAGTCTCATACATGAGAGTTGGTGCTTTGTAGAGTAATAAAGGAAATCGGGGCTTGTTTATTATTTTATGTCACTAACGAAGAAATTTAAAGAAAATCGGCCCTTAAATGTTTCTCTAAATGTTTTCGGTGAATCTAGCTATCGATCTTTGGTGATTTTTTTGGCAATTAATCCATGCTTTGAAATAATGAAAAAGTACCATAAAAACAAATATATATTTTGGACGACTTTTTTCATAACTAAATGAAACAAAAAATTTATACAGAACTACATTGTTACAAATCTACGTATCCAAATTTCATGTATTTAAATCAATGCCTTTTTCCTTCACGACATTTACATACTTGAGAAGATATTGATCGATAGACGGTCTATCACTTGATGAATTTGATTCCAAATTTATATCGAATTTCATGTTAGTTATTAGATTCGCATACCAAATTTTATCCATCTTATTGAGCCATCTTATTTATTTATATCTTTTCATTTGATATGCATTTGGACAGCCGGACAACCTGACCACTGAATTTATTTCGCTCAAAATAAAATAGAAATCTAAACAATAGGTATAAAGATCATATGCTAAATATTACCCGTGTACTTAACAGCATTTTAGAATTATAATGTTCAAAGACGAATAGACACAAATATGATTTTTGAGGACTCGAGAAAGTATTGTATGAAGAGAATCGAAAAAATCTCGAAGTTTTTGGTTATCACAATTTTTTCTATCCCTATATGAAAAAGTAAAAACGAATAAAATATTTTTCATTACATATGCATGATATGTTTATGTGACTGATTTGGAAATAATTTACTTAGTACCTGAAAATATACAAGGAGTGCTCAAATTAAAAGGTTCGAATCGATTATATGGGTATAACTGATAAATTTATTCAAAGTGAACACCGTAGGTCTGAGTCCATAGAAAACCTTGATTAACGAGCAGAAGTATTCCTTGTTTCCAGAATTCCAATAGCCGCGAGGAACATTAAAAATTATGCGAGGATTGGAAACTTTCGCGAATATCTTTTTTTGAAAAAAAAAAAAAAACTTTTTTTTTCCATTTTAATATTTTTTGGAGAAAAAGCAATATTTGACTTACATTCCTACGGAAACTATTTAAAAACTTATCTACGCTGAATAATTTTCTCTAAAATTTAGAACGAAATCTATAATTCCTAATAAAAAAATTAGGCCTACCACTGAAACCCAAACTAAAAGAGGTGCAGTTATTTTACTAATATATATATATGAGAACACACGACAGCCATTTCTTTCATCAAAATACCACATGTTCAAACAGAGGGCAAAAAAACCTCTCGACATTTACAGAAGGAAAACTCTTAAAAAATTATATCCCAGAAAGTTCTAGAAAAGGCAAAGCAATTTAGATCCTGACTTGAACTCCGTGAATAAGCGCAAAAATACATAAAATGAAGGAACTGGCTTCTTTATTTTCAAGAGGCGAAATTTCGCCATATTTTCCCGAGGCTCCAGCAATGTTTCTCTTTCTCCGTAGTTTACCTCGTTTCGGGCCCAATATCCGCATCCGCACAAGCACCTATCCGGATTTATGGTTTTTATCCGATTTTCCGACTTTCGACCAATGCATATTGCCGACTATATTGGACTTTTTGATGCTGACGGTCCGGGACTGGAATATGTTCCGAGGGAAGTACTTCGGGTAAGTCGGTCCGCGAGAAATCAGGAGATTTATTCTAAATCAACCGACTTTTCTTGATGTCAGTGGTTTTTTTTGGATCCGGTGGTAAGGAATTTATTTGATGGAATATCTTGTTTCAATATTTAGAATTATTTGGGAAAAAATGTAAAATGAATTTAATTCTTTTTTTTTTTTTTTTTTTTGAAAAAGAGAGTATACAGTCGATTGACTAAACATCGTATTCACTTCTTTTAACGGAGAATTTGTTTAATGATGGATTCAATGATCCAAAGAAATAATTTTTGAACAACATGGATTTCAACAACAACAATTTAAGTATTCGGAATTTTTGTAACGATGCCTTTTAAAAGAAATTACAGGGGATTATTCTTTTCCTTTCGTAGAATATCATGCTGCTTCACACTGTAAATTACTTTTCGATATTCAACAAAATTAAAATTTATTGTAAAATATCGATAACCAGCGATATTTGCGAATATTGTACAATGTAATAGTACAATGTAATTCTACATTGTCTATTATTTATGTGATTATAGAATACCTCGAATAAAAAAATTTTGTGTTTTAATTTAAATTGCTCATATGACAAATATTGTACAATATAATTCCATATTGTACATTATTTATGTACAATAATACTGTTTCTGACATCTTACAGTTTTATTGAAACTCTATATGTCCTCATGTTGAATCTTTTATGCTTGGATTGAAAAGGTCAATAATTTTTTTAGTAGCTATAAATAGAGCAATGCACACAACCTTTGAATTGAACGTTATAGAAATGAAACCCTAAAATTTCGCATAATTTTAGAAAAGTAATGTTAGAACTACAGTGATTTAAGAATGATTTAAGAATAACATTCAATAAAAATGTAACTGGCATGCTCATAGAAGAGTATGAGTATTCCAAACAATTTGTAGGAAGGATTTATTGTAATATCAAGAAGTTTTTTTTTTGAAATCTTCTAAATACCATTTAAAACAATGCTAAGTTTCATTCAAATCATCTTTCGTTTCTGCAGTTTATGTTATCTAAGAAACAGCATATCTAATACTCGGAATTTTATTTTCAGCGTCTTGCACATGAGTAGTTTAACTTTTTTTCGTATAGAGAGAAAATTGATCGCGCAGTTTAATTGTCTTTTTTTTTTTTGATATATTGAAATCAAGATTTGGGCAGAGATAAAATTTTGCTAACAAGACAACATGCCAAATTTCATTTATTTAAGAAGTTACTTCTTTGAGTAACAATCTTACAAGAGTTCGAAAATACAGATAGACAGATGATCATATAACTGGTGGAATGCATTCGGAATTTGATATCTATTGAGGTTTTAAATACTTAAATTATATACGAAATGTTACACATCTTGATCCTTGCGTTTTCAATAATCATGTTCACTCCTTCCCACGAATATAGATAGATGCATTTCCTCTGTATGTATTTTTTCTAAATAGAAACTTAAATATTTAGGAAAATAATTACGTACCGAATTTCATATTTTTAAAATCATTTTTAAATAATGGTGTTCTGGGACCGTATGACAGACCGATATAATTCCGAACAGACCGACCGAAAAGTGTGTTTTTCAGACTAGGGGGAATCTAAAACGCGAAACCATGTCAAAATTTCGATATATTTTCGGCTGTCATACGGTCTCATTCTTATTAGATGTAGTACAAAGTTAAAAAAATGCTTTTAGTAATTCATAATATGAATTTGTAAAATATTCTCATCTGCACACGCGACACACGAAAAGCTTTAATCTGATATCGAAAACTTCTGTTCGTTTTGTAATAAGGAAAAGCAATGAATTCCACATCAAACCATAAGACGACTCAAAGCATCCTTTTAATATACTATAACATTACATTTATTACATAACTGTTGTAAGGCATGAATGAAGACTGTGTTCTAAACTTCGAAAGATTAATTCCATAATATAATTACGACATCCTTTAGGAGTTCTCGGGCAATACAAATATTCGTGCTCCTTTTATATTACCACTTCTTATATCAGATAAAAACACAACAACTTTACAAACGTCTTCAAATAATACATTTTTAAATATAACTAATTAAAATGATAAAACATTAAATTACTCTTTATTTTCAAGTTCACTATTGAATTGGGGTATGTTAGTTATGAAAAACAGTTAAGTTCTTTAGTTATGAAACAAAACTAAAACTGAAAAATATTTTTTAAACAAAATGATAAATGACAAAATGATGTATTTTATATTAACTCTCATATAGATACTCTAATACAAAGTTCGGTACATCCATTAATATATGAATAAATAAGTCAATTCAGTCTATATCAGTTGTCTATTTTGCATGTTTAAGAATCCTCTGTAGTTGCAACAGGGTCTTATTCTACAAACGGGCAGTTTTGCGCAGATCACATAATTTTAATTTTGGTGAAATATTAGGATAATAATTGAACTGATATTCCATTCCCTAAGCTTTTATAACACTTTTATGGGAGAATGGTCGATATAAGACAGCCAATATCAGACGTCTCTGGATCGTATATACAACTATATAGGATCCAGACCCGTCTATTAATGTAGCGATAATAATTTACTCCAAGGTTGTAATATTTTACAATTATTCCTCACTTAACCGCCGGTCGTAATGTCGCTAATGTTTTTTATAATAATAATTATTATTATGGAGATTCAATGCATTTTAAAAATAAAACACAGATGGCGATGATTTGTAGACACCTTGGGTTTAAACAAAGCTCTTAGACCTAGAAACACATAGAAATATATATAGTTTAGAATAATATAAAGAAATCTTTAGAATGCTATTAGATATTGCCCAATACCATGTAATATTTTAGGCAGTTTCCTATAAAAAGAACATCTATTGAAATGGTTCTCATTACAAGATTTCTTCCACAATAATCCTTCGTTCAATATTATATATATATATATGAAACGAAGGATGGTTCTGGATTCAAATAGGGTGTAAATGGCGAGAGAGTTGAAATTTTCATTTCGTTATAACTTTTTAAGATTGAGGATAAAAAAAATAGAATTAGCCAAATTAGCGCCTTACTAAGACAAACAACTTTTGTATTTCAAGTTTCTGAATAATTAATATCTTAGAAGTTATGGGCTAAAGAGTGATTTTTTACGCCCTAATTTGGCTGTTTTTCGTGTGAAGTTTCTTCTTAGAATTGAAAGGAATTTGAAAATAGTAACTTAGATGTAAAGAAATCTATCTTTGACTACCAGTTTGTCGAGATAACTTTTTTTAGTATCAAACCATAATTTACAGTATCATAAAGGATTTTGTATTATGAATACTTGCCAGTAATTTTCGTTTTTAAATGAGATCCCGGATATCTATACCCTCCCCCCGGTCATTAACTCTTGAAACCCGAAACCAATTCTTATTCTACCACTTGGAGTATTTCATTATTCAGTTATAAATTATCATTGAATAAACAAGCAAATACACAACAAATACAATTTTATAATCATATAACTGTTTTGTCTTTTTAGAGCGAAAATTGGATTATTTTGATTAATGATGATTCAAGAAAAACGAGGGGTAACGATAATGAATCATTCTTATTGCCGGAAATAAAGTTATAAAATGTTCGAAAATATTTATTTCATGAAGCCAATTATGTAGCTTTTAACAATATTTCATGATGATTCTGTTCTATACTATTTTGACTACCGTCTTTGTACTAGTTTGAATACAGCTTAAAAAAGGAATTCAAAGGAATTTGGAATCCTAACAGTCTAAAATTCAATGCTTTATTTTATTCGGAAGTTTTCGGGCAGCTCGAAATTCCTCCCAAGCGTGTGGAGGATTACATTTCCGAAAATGAGAAGAGAATTCTATAATTTATTTAGAAAATCTGAAATTGATCGATTTCGGAGTCATTTTAAAGTAATCCCGACGAAAAATTCTTTCACTTAAGCAGTCATAAATTTGAATTATTTAAAGTACATCAGGTAAATTTGCATAAGCGTTTTGGCAGGAGCGGTTCATTCCGAATCTTAAAAGATTTTGAGTTCATAATATTCTTTCGATGGAGGCTATTTAAATTTGAATAAAAGTGTTTGAACACGAAATGCACTAACAAATTCCCAAAATGGCGAGTTTGAATTATTGAAACGTAATATTTTCAAACCTAGATGGCAATAAAAATGTCTCGGGAATTTTTCGAAACATCAAGTGTACTTTAAAAGGAATAATTTTAGAATTGAATTATTCGAAATATTTGATGTGTAGAAATTCCCCTATATATCTTTACAAGAATCAAGGCTTGCATTACAAATGGGAGACTTATGTTAAAATACATAGACTAGACGGACTTTCGAATATTATCTAAAAATCGTTCTATCGATGGCGATAAGATGTGTGCTCACCGGCATTTAAAGTTGAGCTTATTTAAATAAAATACTCTTCTTCTCAATAAAAAATGAGCTATTTTTCTATATAAGATTTCATATTTTGTTCCCCGATTTAATAAAGTAAATGTATAGACATTTTATTAGGTTCTTCCATGTATTTTAATCCGAAGCATTTCGGAAACACGCGAAGTATCTATATAAACGACAATAGTTTTGAGTTTTAACAATTTACTATTACTTTATTGTTACCGTTTAAAAAATTTTCCATTTAGTATTAAGTTATTCAATGTATAAAGAACCCAATCATGGAAAGCTTCAAATTGTATTTTTGACATACATTTTGCTTTTAGTTTGATTTGAAAAAATCTGCAGTCAGGCACTTTTAGAAACTTATGGTGATGCTGATCCTTCATATTCCAATTATAGGTTTCGGTTTTAACGATTTAAAAGTGGTGATTTCGATGTCAGTGAGAAAAAAAATGACCTGAAGGACCAAAACAGTCTTTAAGTTAAAAAAAAATCCTTTTCAGAATTTCTAATTATGATATTTCTTAACGTTATTTTGAAAAAACTCTGCCCAAAAAATTATACTATATATTATGATGTTTATATTCCTCAATAGGGACAAAATAGTCCCTATTGGGGAATATTTTGTCCCTATTAGCCCATTATAGACTATTTTGTCCCCATTAGCCCATTATTGACTATTTTGTCCTTATTAGCCTCTCCTATGCAAAAATTTATAGGAACTTTTTTCGCCTTTGTCTATAATTAATCCAGGTTTCGATTTTTGGAACCTCATTTCCCAAAAAATATGTCCACGAGACGATAAATATGGAATGTTAGATAGAATAAGATTTCATATTTTTGACTCAGATGGAACTCCTGAATAAAAAAAATATTCAAGTTCAAATTTGAAAACGAAGTGGAGGAATTTTGTAGCTCATACAGTAATCATGATTAATCTGACATAATAGGCAGATATTCATTATTGAAACAAAATGATGAAACCTTTTATAGCATATTTGTCTCCCCGATACAAACTACAGTATCAAGAAAGATAGTTTCAAGAAGAGTCGGAAGAGGATTCTTATGCGTCACAAAATGCTCAGGATTATATTGATAAATTAGGCATCATTAAGGCAAATATTGTAAATTCCAATGAAGCATTTTGTAATGGACAGTTTCATGAAGAGAGAGAACCAAAGAGTATTTAATTCTTATTATTTAAAAAATAGACAAACGCAGAATGCACTGGTACAGGCAGCTATAGAAAGCAGAATTGAGTAAAAATTAAGTAGTATTTATAACATTTTCAGATATTTTAAAAGATTAGATCTAATATTTTTTATTTAAATATTCCTTTAATTAAGCCTATTTTTAGATTGTATAATTGTTCTCTTAATAAAAAAAACTGTTTTTTCCTCATTTTTCATTTTTCATTTTTATTCATTATTTTTAAGTACATAGTATTTTAACTCCATTTATATATTTAAGATTTCATACTAAAATATAAACTTTTAAGCATGTTCAACTTTATTATGTTACACAAATATTTTATATAAAATTAATAAGCAGTTCATTAAAAATTTTGACATAGAAACTTAACAAAAACTAGCATTTCTAGAGGTAATGTTTCGGTAAATTATAAAAGATACACCGTAATTATTTCTTTTATTATTAGAATAACATACATCTACAATTATAAGTATACTTCCAAAAGAATATACTTACACAATTTAATATTTCATTTACTAAATAATAAAATTTTATTCATTAAATAATACATAAGATTCATTAAAGTAATTTCCTTCGTTTAATCTGTGGATTATCTCTTAATTATACATGAAAATTGTCACTAATAATCTGCGTATTATTTTTGGCTCGGATTATCTGCTGAATTTTTTTTGCCCGGGTTAAAATTAGCATTTGTAGATTATAAGCTGCCGGGGGTAATACTCACGAAATTATGGTAACATTAGGTAATAAGAAATTTATCAAACAATTTTTTTCATTAACCAATAGGAAATAATTTCATTGCTTATTTTTGGTAATGAGATATACATCTAATTTATAACTCTTCTCACATCTTAATAAAAGTAATTCACTTGTTTATCTCTATATTAATAATAACTATACAATTAATTATCACTCAAATACGTATAAACTTGCACATTTATTTAATAAACAAATTATTCCCAGCCAATTCTTTCTTATGGGGCATTCTTTTTTCTTTACTATATGCTGGCATTATCATTTATGGAGACAAAAGCATCTTCTTTAATCTCCAATTCAAAAAAAAAATCATAAAAATGATGCAATTTTTGAAGGAAAAAAAAAGTTGGCAAAAGAGAGGGCTAAAAAAAACAATCCCTCTACCCCTTGCGCTTCCGGTGTTAGTCCACACCGGGTCGATACATAATCACTCACCGCCCCCTTCTATTTTAGCCCTTCCCACACAGCAACGCCAGAAGGGAGAACACGATACTGCTCTTCACCGTTTATTTTATACATTAACGTTAACGTCAATTTGCCACGGGCACTTTGGACCCTTTTATTTTTGGCGAGATTTTTATAGTGGTTAAACACTGGCGAGAGTTATTTCACTATCATTATATGATGCCGGAGTGATGATGCATCCAGATAAAGTGCTCCAAATCACGCGTCAAAAGGTGGCTGTGTTCTACAAATAATTACAAATAGGTAGGTGTAGATGTAGTCATAAGGTGGGTGAGAGTGTGCATTTTGTGGGAGGGATGATATCGAGGAAGGGTGGGAGGAAAAAATGCACGGCAGACGTGAATTATGATGCCGGTGTAAGTTTGCACCGTGCTTTGGCTATGATGGCGAAGATTTTGAGCTTAAGGCGAAGAGGAAAGTTCTAGACAGCGCCTAAATATTAAAAAATGAACTTAATTTAGAAAGAAAATTACAAACAGAAGAAATTGAATCAGGTAGTGATCGATTGCAGAAGGAAAAGAATGCCAGCTAAATAAATTAAATTTAAACAATGAAAAATTTTTCTCCGAATTATCTGATATCGTTATTTATAAATTTCATTTAGACCAGTGACCATTGAGAAATTATTACTTTTAATTAGGAAACTATTATAATGTATTCTCGAAATGTATAATTAAGTATTAACAAAGGAACAACAAGGTTGTAATGAATTCTTATATAATTAACATATAATCCAGTTGAATTGTATATTTTCCGGGAGATACACAGAAGTAATTTTACTGGTTTAAGTTATTGAGTAGTCTATTCAAAATCTATTTCTAAATTTATATCATATATGCTTCTTGTATCTATTTCATGTACGATTGGGAGTTTTAACACCGAATTTTCGTGCTTCAATAATAAATCAAAGTGTCAGTAAATATTTCAATTAAAAGAGGTAGAAGGTATTAAAAATACTTATTCAATGAAATGCAAAACAGAATAATAGCTTAATAAAATACATGGATTTTTTTTTAAAAGAACGACATGTGAAAAAATATTTTTCATTAAAAATTGGATAAAATTTTAGAAATTTCATTTAAACAGTGAAAAAAAATGTGAAAGAAAATGATTGTTAAAAACGCAGAACGATATCTGCGTCATACTTTGAAAAAAAATTTATATCTTTGGAAAAATACAATGTCGTCGAAAAATATTCTTATCCATTTTAATCAGTGCAAATTTTGAGACCAGAAAGAAAACCTATTTATAAAATGTTATTTTACGTTTTCCAATTGTATCAAAATAGTCGAGTTTGAAAAAATAATAGTGAAAATTAAATTTGAATAAGAAAGAAGTCTTATTTTGCACCGATTGATTCTCAAAAATATTAAAAATTAAAACAAGGTCTTTGAAAAAGGAAATCCAATTTTATGCTTGAGATAAAAGGTTAACTCCAAATTTAATTTTCACGACTTTATTTGAAAATTGATTGTTATGAAAATATTTGAAATCGCAGATGAATATTTTTGGAATAAGATTTTTTTTACTTATACTTAATTTTGGTACAAGGTATGATTGAAGTGCATTATTACACCAAGGACTACTTTTTTCCGTTTATTTAGCATTATTAGAAATTGGGAAAACTTTTAAAAATACTGAAAATAGAATAATATTTTAATAGAATTATTATATGTATATGGAAAAAATATGCTGACTTAAATTAAATAAATTTTAAATTAATATTTAATGAAAAAGAATTGTGTTTGTCAAAATGGCTCGCAGAAGAAACAATTCCCACAATGCTGACCCCCTTTATAATTTATAATCTTTTTGTTTTACAAAATGTTATCCTCATAAGTTAGCACTTAAAATTATCCTTTTTATTACTTTTGTCCTAAAATTATTTTTTAATCGGAATTACTGCCTTTTTCAATCCATATAATAGAAAAATTAGATAAAGGAACCTTATAGCAGTTTCAACCGTTTGTTTAAGTTTAAAAGGAATATATTTACCTCAGTGCTTGAAAATTGGCATTTTGTTTGCCATTTCCTTTTTATTGAAAGTTAAAATAAGGTTATTAAATGAAAAATAAAGCATGCACATATATTCGAAACTGTATACACCTTTTTATTTCCAGTTAACAAGAAGAAAAGAAAAACCCTCTTTTTCGCGGCCATAAAATTGCATAACTAATATTTCCCTTTTGTTCCAATATGGATTAACAATATGTTTACTAGCCCCAGAACAAGGCAAACAACTGACTTGTTATTAAAGCTTGTTCATCAGGAAGTAATTAACTTATCGGTTCTCAAAACGACCTGTAAAGCTCATCTGAGAGGAGGGAAAAAATAAAAAAAAAGGTCACCGCATTCTTTAAGATGCCACGGTATACACGACAAAGAAGAAAAAAAAAAGAAGTCACCGAAAAACCCCAATGGAGGAAGCAAAACTACCGAGTCTGGTTACCAAGGCGACCAAGATCTAAGGAAGCAACAAAGAATATCTGTACTTTATTTTGTTCTCGTACGGTGGCATCAACTAATGAGAAACAATAGCCACATTGCTGTCAGAGGCACGGGGTATCAAACTAAAGTCTGTGGAAGCGCCCGTACCTTTCCTGGTGCTGGTCCATCATCTGATTAGATGGCTGGTGGGGGGGCCTACTTCGTCGAATTTTAGCTACAGACGATTCTTTTTAGTGCTACTTTCGTGCTGATTGCAAAAAGACGGGGTGAGTTCTTTTTGGAGGAACAATGTTGTGGTGAGCAGACATGACTTTCGTTTGAAATAGCGGATTTTCTAAGCAAAAGGTGATTACAATCTTGCTTCCTTCATACGTCTGTGCATTATGAGGTTCTCAAAGCAAATTGCAGAATTTTGTATACTTCTTGGTTCGTTTAAGAAAATTATTGTAAATTAGATTTTATTCAGCTAGGACCTATAAGCATTTGTTTCTTTTAGAACACTATATACCAAATTAATAGTAAGAAGTAAAAATTAGTATATTAATGAAATAATCGAGCTTTTAAATCTATATTTTTATACTTACAGCTTAAAATTTCCTAACTATATATTTTTTATTGTTAATATTTAAAATGATCAAATCAAAACAAAATCATGAAGTAAAATGAAACATAACAGCTGGTTCATTAGTGGCTCATTAAAAGTGGATTCCATGTTTACCTTTTGCCCTCGAAAAATTAATTCGATGCATATTTATTCATCTAATACAGAGACATGTTTATTGCTTCCGAAAATAAATATATATGATTGTTTTAAGTTGAAATCTCCCGTTTAATTAATTTGAATCTTCTTATTACTCTGTAGGTATTTTTAACAATCAAAAATAAATAAATAAATGAAACGTCAAAGTAATGAGCCATCATGATTGGTGAATGAGAATCACTATCCGAGTGCAAGAGGTTAATAAAACAAATGTATTTGCATTTAAATTGTCGATTTTGTGAAAGAAAAAAAGTCAAATTCTTAAGATTACTTCCGTAAATACCAGAGTGAAAATTTTTCAAATCAAATTTTACAATTGAAGCATTGATTATAAACGCATTTAAGTTTAATTAACAATCAATGCTGTTTTTGCTTAGTTTCACACTTTTTAAATTTGTCAAGAGTAAGCGTTCCTACCAAAGTAAATTAAAATTAGTATATTTTAAGTTTTTATAAGCATGTTATAGTATATTATCTTTACTTTCATAAGTTAATGTAAAGTTATAATATTTTGTTCTTATTGTTCCAATCTTTCACAAAAGTAAATAACAACATCCCATTTTTAAAATAAATGCTTTATAACTTTTTGTTTAAAAATGACAAGTATCACAAAAGTTAATTTAATATCCTCATGTATTTCATGATCCCTGAATTTTATAGAATCTCTAAAATCAGATTCTGTAAATTTTGATTTAAAAGAAATTCATATTTTTCAACAAAACCACATCCCAAACATGTTAAAAGATTTATTTATAAGACATTTTAAAATATATTAATATTTATATTTTCCGCGTCTCTTTCGGAATTTTTTAAAAAAATTTTCAATTGGTAAAACAACTGTTATTGATATGATTTTATACACATGAATATTTGATTATGTTCCTACTTATTATGTATTTATTTTTTTAATAAAAATATATATACTGTTTATACCCTATATTATTAGTCTTTAAATTTGTAATGATTATATAAGAGCATTCTTTATATAAAGAAGATTTAATGAGTAAAAGGGATATGTATCGAATGAATAAAATTGAAACAGAGAAACTTTACGTAAAAAAAAGAATAGTGAGTTGTAGATAACGATTAACACACTAATTTAACCCGTCACATTTTATTTCGAGATGTGAAATGTTAAGTTATAAGTAAAATCTTATTTATGTATTTATTATATATTCTGTTTAGAAAAATATCCGTACCATAACAAATTATACCATTATTGGTTATAAAATTACGATTGAATGAACAATTTATCAAAGAAAATGTGTAACTTTTTGAATTATTGTTTCATACATTAATAAGATTTTAATTTGCAATACATTCTTACTGCAAAGACCTAATAAATAAAGTCAGAAATTGTTTTTTAAAATACAAAATCGTATATTTTTGGTTCTATTTATTATTTGATTTGCACCAAGAATTTAAAAAAAGTACTTTACCATCAACTCTAGGAAAACAGCAGAGTAGAATCAGTGTCACGATTGCTGAAAAATGAAAAAGAGAAAATTCATGAGCATAAAATATTATAAATGCTATGCTATACATTTATTTCTCTAAGTTTAAAATTTCAGACAAATTTTAATAACAGCCTAAAGCAAACACAAAAATGCAATCATTAGTTTGGGGAAACATAAAGATATTTTGTTTGAAATTTAATGGCCAAAACACTAAAACATATCTTCATTTTGCTCCGATAACTGAGTTAAGATACCAAAGCAGAAAATTTATTTAAAGCAAACAATGTAAACTGATTACCATAAACAAGGGATTAGAAAATATAGGACAATGGTTGTTAAATAATAAACGAATGAAGTTATTGTTTATGCTGTTTACTTATACAAAATAAGAATAATTCATACTAATTGAACAAACATTTGCTTGAAGTTAATACAAATGAAAATATAAAGTTTCCAGTGACTAAAATATTAGTGCTATTATTAAGCTTCAGAATGATATAATGGGAATTTCATTCGCTTATTTAATTGAGTTCGTCCTTTCCACTTTATTTATATATGTTTATGAGAATCTAAAAGTAATGGAAAGACTTCCATGAAGTTGTATAATTTTTATCTAAAATGCAGTTCCATTATGCAGATTTTTGATAGTTACTATCTGAAACAAAATTCTGCTCAAAACATTAATTACTTTAATATATTCGGGTCATAAATATAACTACTTAGTTAGGCATAATAATGTGCAAAGCAGTTTGCTTATCGTTGACTACGACTTGCATCTAATAAACAAAGGTTTATAAAAAATTAATTTATATTTTTATCTCCAGAAAGAATGTTTGGAGCCATACATATTTCCAAAACACGCCTCATTTAATTTAATTTATATCGCCCTTTACTTAATGTTTGCATTAAGAATTTGATAAGATTTTATTTTTAATTTACTAACCAAACTTTAAAATAAAATTATATAAATTTATATTCATTTTACGGCAATTTTATAATATGATGATGACGTGCCCGCTTTACAATGGAAATACTTTACAATGGAGAATGGACTTCTAGCTCATATGAAGATGACACACACCCACACTCGCTTGCATAGCATCTTTTTACAGCGGGGTACATTCGTGTACCTCACAGATAGTACACAGAAGAACAAACATACCGTAATCGGGACTCGAACCTAGAGCACCCGGAAGCACCACCTCGGTGGCAGGACGCCGGCGTTTTATAATATTCCCAAGTTATATGATCTTTATAATTTTCATTACTGAAATTATAACAGCATATAAAAGTTTCCCCGGCAATGAATATTTGAACTTTATTTTTGATAAAATTGCCAGTCTCCCACAATGTTGCTTAAACCAAAGTCATTAATTTTTCATAATATACCATTAAATGACATTAATAAAAAATGACCAGTAACCGGTAAAAATAGTTTATTTTAAAATTCTTAAATTACAAGGAAATGATTCTATAAGAAACTCCATGAAGTTTTCAAAACTACAGCTAAGTGGCACTAATGAAACAAGTCACAAAACTGATGGAAGTAAACATATTTAATCTTAACATTTTACAGTTATCGAGAAATAATTGAACGAATTAATATAAATTAAATTCACATAAAATGTTTTTAAATTCACATAAATGTTGAAGGTAAAAATATTCTATCTTAAAATTTTAAAAGTATAAAGAAAAAAATGATTCGAAATATGCAGTTTGCGGTCATGGAATATAATGTAGCAAACGACAATTAAATCTATCATAGAAACTTCAATTTTAGAGTAAATTTCTATGAACTTTATCATTTAACAAATTAGACTTATAAACTGTTAACAATTAACTAGGAACTATGATAGTAATGATTATGAAAATTAGTTAAAAAAAGTCACATATGTAAAAAGTTGCATCAACATCACATAACAATTAATAAAAATCAAAAGTGAAGTGAAAAATTGAATTTTTATATTCAAAAATGATTTTACAACAAAATCTCGATATAATCAACGATAACTGATATATTGTTGAATATAAATTTTTTTCGGAAAACTGAGTTTATCCAAAAATTAGTATCAAAGTTTTATTCTCAATAATAAAGCAATAACAGTATTTGTCAATATGTAGAAAACGATAGGATATAAGACATTTTACTATTCTCGAAAAGATAGTTATATTAAATAAGTTTTTAAATTTGATTTTATATGTTTTGCTATCGTTTTATCCCCCAAATTGCAGTATGTACCGTAGTTGTAATTTAAAAAAAAACATAACAGTTTTTAATGATGATTTCATTTCAGCCATAAATCAATCTGAAATTATTTCAACGGAAAATAATTAAATAATCTTTATTTTAAAGTAAGTATTAAAATATGGTTTTTAATACTACTTTATTAAATTTCAGAAAGTCACGCATTACGCTGAAATCGTTAAATTGTACTGAATCAATCAAAATATTACTGAAATAAATGTTACATTTTGATCTTTTCAATTGAGTATTCATATGTGACGATTAATTTTTTACCTTCAAACTATGAGATTAAAGTTTAATATTCCAAGCAACAGTTACAACGTTATCTCTTCGATGTAATCAATGACATTTGGTCAAACTTGTCTCTCTGGGACAATTAATCTAGAAAATTATCGCCAATCCGTTATCTCGCAGACAGTCAAAACAGACATCATAACGACGATGTTTCAGAAACTCGGGACGGCACTAAGAGGTGGAACGCTGTCTTGAAACGTTGCAGCAATTAGTCACCAAATTACCGTAACTGTATTCCTTCCTAATTAGCCATTTGGAGGAGGGGTGGGGTGGGCTGAAAAGCAGGGGGAGGGAGGGCGACAGAAGGGATCAATTTTAAATTCCGCTCCGATAGACGCCACTGCAGTTCGATTGATGATTCGCGAGGGATGGTAGAAGCTTTGTTGCCAGTTTCCTCCTGGCCTCTGGCAAAAGATTATCTTTTCTCCAATGCCGAAGATTCCGAACGGCGGCAATGAGTTAGAACATTCATAGGCACATATTCGATTGAAAGAGAACGTAGTTGTTGATCGAATTCGAAGTGCGTACTATGCAGAGGAATCGGCGAGTAGCGAATTCCTTTTATGGCCCAGTAAGATCTCGGTAATGGGCAAAGGAAGGCCCATGGAAGATGTGCATTCGCTCGAGAAGAGCATGTTGCAGACGAGGAGTATAATGGAATGAAGCGATGCTACGGCGTATGGGAGAATTTGCCACTCGCTAAGTTTATTGAAAGGGAAAGCATATATTGTGAATTAGTTAACTTGAAAGTAGGATTTAAATGTTGATAAGATTTATTTAATCAAAGACTTTTCAACATTTCTCGACCGGACATCCATAAATTTTCTTAATAATTTATCTTTTAATAACCTTGGTAATGTCACATAACTAATAACAAATATTTCATATTGAAAGGCCTTTTGAACACTTTAAAATAGAATCGCTTTTGGCTTTCTTGTAAAGTTCAAGGCACGATGGAAGGAGATGGTCAGTTGAAAGGCATTGAGAAGTGGAAATATAATATGAATTTATATTACTTGGCTTGCATGTATTGTAATCATTTTTTCGCTTTAAAAAAGAATTTATTAAGAAAAATTGGTACAGTGTACAAGATGGTAATAATTAAAATTTCACTTTGAATTGGTCGTAAAAGAAAAACTACTAGACCAAATGTTACTAAATTTGCAATAGTTTGTAGGGGGTCATGGAAATTTCTTTTATGACAAGAAAGTTTAAAAACTCACAACCAGGGGGAAATGGCGCTTTATGTAAGATAAGACTTCAGGACACCAGTTTCAAATGTGTTTAATCTTTTTTGAAACTTTATGCAAATAATATTCAATATGTGTTGTCTTAAAAGCAATGTATATGGCGATAATATAAACAGCTTGACTGAAATGAAAGATGTGATACACCGACATTTGCTTAACATTCCTCTTGATATGCTAAAATATACTGTTGAGAATGCAGTAAACCGATTTAACTTGCTTTCAGGAAAATGATGGATGTCACATTGAACATGCTTTGTAACACATTTTAGAAAAGATTAAACACAGCCTGTCCTATTTTACTTAACAATATTACATACAGAGTAATTTTTAATCTGGTGGTTAGTGCTTTTTCCAAGTTTCATAACATTTGCTCCAGTAGTTTTCTTTATATGACCATTTCTAAGTAGAACTTTAACCCTTTGCACTCGTTGGTGCCTCTTGGACACCATTCAATATGGTGCATCATTTTGACGTTTTATTTATTTATTTTTCAATTTCGATTATTGAAAATACCTACAGAATGGTAAAAAGAAGGAGAAATTCAATTTTAAACACACATAGACACACAAATTTGGAGCAATAAACAAGCCTTTTTATATTGAATAATTATGCATCGATTTACTTTTCCAAGTGAAAAGGGTTAATTAAAACCGTGTTGTATATCAATAACTTTTTTCCATAATTTTCTACAACATTTTCCAATTTTCGTTCAATAAGTCTTACAAAAGCTTGCCTTCGATTTCGTTTGTTACTACAAACCGTTCTTTGTCATTAACGTCGGAATCACCAATTTAAAATCGTTGAATCTAAACCGCCAACTGGAATACGAAGATGCAACATCACAAGTTTCTAAAAATGGCTATGGGCTTCTGCAGCAGATTTCTTCAAATGAAACAAAAAAAGCAATGAATTGTGAAAATGCAATTTAATGTATTGGGGAATGTATATGTATATGTATACCCAATGTATTGCAGTCTTTATACACTGATCAACTCAATAAATACTAAATGGAAAACTTTCAAATGAATAACAATAACGTAATTATTAAACATAAAACCATTGTCGTTTATATTTTTCTTCACGTTTACCAATAGCTGTCGCTTCTTAAAATACACGCACGCATCTAATGTTCCAAACGCACTAATAATCGTCTTTAAAAAGACAAATTCAGATTTTGAGGCATTTGGAAAAAGTATGGATATAAAAAAATGCAAATAAGAATAAATTAAAAAAATATTTGGTAAATAAAAATTACATCAATAAATAAATCGACTGAAAAGCAAACAGATAAAACTTTTAATTTTTAGTTTTAGCAGAGTCTTGAATTAATAGATTCATCCAGTTTCTCATTACCTTAAATTTTACAATTTTATTTTTTCCTTGAAATATGAATAAAATACAACAAAATTTGATTTGCAGTTCAATAACTCTTTTACCATTTGCAATTCTTCTTTTTACTTATCCTAATTGATTGCATCGTTATAAAAAAATTCGTTCTATAGTAACAGTAGTATCTTATAAGAACATGGAAATACTATAATTAAAAATACGTTGCTTACATAAAAAACAGTAAATATTTTATTCCCTTTTCCGTGATTTCTTATTTTTCTCTTTTAAGTAAAGAATTCTATTAATGTTTGAAATATTTTTACAGATTAGCGAGTGATGAATATTCATTAAATAATTTATATGCATTGAAAAATATACGCAATGCATTGTTGACGATAAAATCACGATTTTCTACTTCTTTTCAAATTTTTACACAATTAAAAATTTTATCAAGCAAGAATTTTTACACTTTACATCATCAAAATGGATAAATTTTACATTAATTCTGTCATTTGGGGGACAAATATGGAATAAGAATTGGATAAGATTAATTTCGTTTCTATTGGAATAGTCATTTGTAATAATCATAAAATTTCTTTTTCTCATATGTTGCAGTATTGTAGCTATTGAAGGTCGCAGTACGAACCTGCGACGTTTGGGCCTGTAGCCGAGTAACATACCGATCAAGCAAAAGGGACCCTTCAGCTCGAAGGATTTTATCTGGCTTATAATGCCAACGCTACAGTATTTTATTGAAAGACGTAAATAAAAACTATATTTGAAATATTATTTCAGATTCAGGTGAAATTGAATGAATATTTTGTCAAATATATATTTTTAATAAATTAAATACATTTGTAATTTTGTTCTGAAATTAAGAGATTATTTACACGAGCGAGATAATATGTACGAGCACCAACGTTTTTGAAACATTCTACTAATCATGACTTGAAGCATCATAGTTTTTGGAAAAAGGGCTGATTTTATATTTGTCATAGGAAATGCTAAATTAAGTACTCTGTTTTTTAGAGTTTTAAATGGCATTATATCGAGCCTCCCCAATACTACGTTATCCATTAAATAATTGACAAAAATCATTGCTATTCTCATACTGACTGAGGAACTGATACTTATTCACATGGTAAGAAAACACTTCGTTTTTAGTTTTTTCCAATGCCTAATTACTCGAACAAAATCAAATGAAATAGCCAAGGATAAATAAAATTATTTTCCTTCCGGACACAAAAATAACCCAATCTATGAAAGGAAAATGATAATTTCATAGCAACTATATTAAATACTTCTCTTATAAAGAAAGCACAAAGTACATTCCTTCAGATTAGAAGTATTAGAAGAGAAATAAGCGTAGTGTAAACAGCGGATTTTCTTTCGCAGCTACACATTAGATTTTAAGTGTATCAGAATTTTCCTGGTTAATCCAAATTCGTTAGTGCATTCTTTAGTGTTAATCCGGTAATTTTGATCATTGTCGTCAACGTCGATGTGAAATTGAAATCAGGAATTTCCAGGAGAAATCTGTATACACGGTAATTCTTTATTACAAAGAATAACGGTCATAGAATCGTCAATCTAGAACATAGGCTTCCAAAGAAGATGATTCTGTATATCGATGATCGCTGAGATTTTTAGGGGGTATTTCCAATGAATTTCTTGAAAAAAGAAAATCTAATAAAAGAAATATCGTTTCTACCATAGATTAAGCTTGCTTTGTTTATATTTCATTGAAATGATACTCATCACGTACATTAATGAAATATAACTCACCTTATTGCCCTTAAAGACATGAAGGTGAATACGGAGATGATGAATAATATCTTCCATGTGATAAAATTATAAAGTGAATTCAAATCATGTAATGAATCTTATTTAGATAGAATAATTTACAAACATTGGATATAGGTGAAACTGATAGTAAAATAATAAAATAATGCGTTTAGATATGAAAAAAGTTTATACCTTTGAAAAAGTATTGTATTTTACATTTCTGGAAAGTATGTAACTTTATTGTTTTTTTAACAGAACTGGTTCGGTTTCATCATGATGTTTCAATAAAGTAAGTTGTTGGGGAATTTTATATTTATCTTTTCTTACCTGGGGCAAGGTTTCCAGATTATGATACGATGTCTTTGGCTTAATTTGGAAATTTTGTACTGGGGGCACAAAATAAATAATCGGAATAGAAGAAACAATCTTCCTACTATTTTTATTTTATTTATAGGAAGATAAGATTTAAATGTATATATTTATTAGCAATTCAGATTTTGGAGATACAATTAAAATATAAAAACGGTTAGTTCACTCAATTCAATAGCTATTTTTTATAATCTAAAAGATTAAAGTAATAGGGATCTTGGACGGTTAATTTAAATATCACAAAGTAAGGTTAATATAAAATAACAAAGTACCTTTAATTTTATGTTCAAATATTTAAATTAAATATTTGCCTAAGATTTCAGATAACTCCTTTTTGCTTCAAAGAATCGAATCACATGGTTTCATTAAATGTAATGAATAAAATTTATATCAACTTTGCGTTCTGTTATAACATGCTTTCCTTTACTGCACGGTGGAAAGGGAATTCCAAAATAAATTCACCAGATTCACTTTCCAATTTTAATTTCTGCTGACCGTAGGCTTATAAACTTAGGTATAAGTTTTGGTTTAACTCTACAAAATGACTTTGATCGATAAAAAAGTACATCCAATCTATTTAAGAATTCCAGACTACAATTATTTAAAGAAAAATAAAATAATTTAAGAAAATTGCAATCAGAAACCATAGATGACATTCATTTTAAAGGAATAAAAACTCTATTTTCTATTGAGAAGGAAGAATTTCGTAACTAATAAATCATACTTTTTAAATGTTTTTGAAACTTTCAATTGAACTTCAAATTTAAATGATATAGAAAAAAACTGTCTATGTTTTTCAATCGTTTTATAGTTTACATCCTTATTAATGATGAAGGTTCTTATAGTGTATCTTCCAAAACTCGATATCTGTTTAAGCATCTTTGTATTATACATAATTCATTCATTTATTTTTCCCACATACACTTTTACTGTGCTTCCCGTACAGATTGTAATGTCTCATCCTCTAGCCCATTAACCTCATATTAATTCTGATAATTAAGCACTGTGAGCGGATTGTAACCCTCTGCGAGAGATTCAGGTTAATTAACAGTATTGTTTGAATCTCTTAATATGTGTGCATTTAAGTATAAAATTTTCCATGATTAATGATCATTTAATTGAGTCAATGAATTAAGTAATAATTATTCGACAGTTTAGCACGTATCGTCATATATAGGATCTATAAGTACAAAAAAATTCTAGGAATGAATTTCAACTTCTTCATTTAACTTGGTTGGTTTTAGATCTTGTATTTGAATACATTTAATCCCAATTTAGGAGTCACTGTTGACTATAATTTTTGCACATTAAGAGTGTATAAAGTATATATACTTGTGATAAGTAAATGAATTAAATAACTTAATATTACCTTCCCTCCAAAAAATTATTCTAGTTTTTATCAACAAGAAAGTAGAAGCCAACACAAAAAGGAAAAACGTCCGCTAATATTTTATTCAAATGAAACTCCTACGAAGTAATGTCAGATTTTTAAAAAAATTTTATGTTTTAATAATTCTTTTGCTTCATGTAGCAATAAGAATGAAAATTTATCATGCAAGTTAATATTTGAAAAAAGTTTTGGCTTTTAATTTTCAGTTAAAATGAGAATTTAATTTTTTTGATATCTAAAAACCCGAATTGGAAGGAAATACTGTTTCAAAAATTTGTTACAACTCCATTCAACGCAACATTAATTGCGTTCCAAAAGTTACTTAATAAAAGTTTTTCGAAAGTTTTAATATCTTTTTATAGATGATGAAACATTTTCTATTCTATAATTCTTTAAAAAAATTATTTAAATTCTTAACAAAAAGTAAGAAAAAATAACAAAACTGTAAATTAAATAACTTTTACAGTAGGCTTGTGTCTATAATAAGGCTTTAAATTAGAATGCAAGGTAAATTTAAAGTTTTTTTGCAATCTTCTGGGAAATTAAAACTGCGTGGAAAAGCATGAAATGTTAAAGTCGCTTTTAAGAGAATTCATCGTGCATTGAATTGAAATGAAATTTTCTTTATCATCATGGATAAAACTTGAAGAAATGTATTTATTCTTAAATTAATAATATCAGAGTAGAATTTGAATAAATAATAAGTAGCAAAAACATATCTTTAAGTGATATATATATAGAGTGAAAAATGCATTTTCGAGTTCAAGAAAAAAAAAGAATTAAAAGGTATTTATATTCTTATGAATTTCTATTTAATTTACATACATATTCATAATACTTTTACAAACAATGTTTTTATTAATGGAAGAATAAAGTTGATTTATTTGTATTTTAGGATAATCATTGAGAAAACTTTACATTTCAGAATAAATAGTTAGACAAAATTAAAGCGTTTGAATGAAAAGGATTAACTTTTAATTAGACCAAATAATCTTTTTAAAAACACATACATTTTTTTACTGAACAATTTTTTTGAATAACATATCAGTTCAATGCATATTTCAGATGGAATTATTATATGCAAAAGGAGATAAAATAATACTCCTTTTTTCATAGTTTAATAGAATTTCAGATATATTATTGAAATAAAT
The DNA here is from genome assembly GCA_026289955.1 of Argiope argentata. Classification (NCBI taxonomy): domain Eukaryota; kingdom Metazoa; phylum Arthropoda; class Arachnida; order Araneae; family Araneidae; genus Argiope; species Argiope argentata. The sequence continues at coordinate 2,768,030 of JAOUZG010009418.1, forward strand.
AGTTATGCGTAATATTATTGAACTCAAACTGTGTAATAACATTTCCATTTCTTATCATACTATAGAAAAATAATATAAACTAATTAAAAAAGGGAAAACGAACGTTAAAATCGTTTTCTAATTCGCTACTATTTAAAACACCTTTTTTTCAAGCAGTAAGTAGAAAAGCATTGTACAAAATTCATGATACTGTACAATATTTAAACATATAGTATGATATTTTAATCGCATATGTTTTTTTTCTATATGCAATTGATAGAAAAGCACTGCAAAAAGTTTATGGTTTCATACATTTTTCAAATACTGCACAATATCCATCATCCATATAACGGGATGTCTCAAATACTGTTAACAGATATTTATGTAATTAATGTAAATTGCTGAAAAGAGAATTAAGAGTTTTTCACGAATCTTATATACAGTGTTAATTATTTCAATAAATTTTCTGTTTTAGAAATATTTAAAACATTCTATTGTTTTAATTTATACTAGATAACTGGAAATTATGATATTCTCTAAAAAAGGTCATTCTTTTATTTTCTATTTTAATTGTTGATCATTAAATACTTATATAAAGATAAATTTTTCCTTAAAACTTCCAGTAATGCGACGATAAATTAAGAGCAGTTATGAAAGAAATAAAATTAAGCTTAATTTAAAAGAAATTAAAGAATTCATGACAATTAAATTATAAAATACTTAAATACTTATTCTTAATAAAATGTAAAAAGGTATAAAATTGTATTAACTCTTAGAAAAAGAAAAAAGAATGAATTGAATTATTATAAGAATTATTCGTTTCAGTGGCAACTAAAAAGTAATTATTTATATTTTCAAGAATGACATTAAAAAGAAAAAAATAATAACCTCAAAAATAACAAACTTAACCTATTTAATTCACTTATCATTAAGTAATCATTCAATCATTCATTCAAGAAAGTACAATTTTAAAAATTTCAAAAGGATATTTACTCTGTTTGAATCAATTTGTCTTTATTTAAAATTCCCGAATAAAAACAAAGATGAGCTATACTAATTAACAGCCATATTCTCCAATTCAGGTTCAACTAATAGCTATTTATTAAACCTCATTGCGCAGGGCGAAAGGATTAATGATCAATGCCTTTGAAACGAGGCAAAAATGCGAGAAAAACTAATTGAAGGAAACCATTTTATTGGAAGACTTTGTTGAGAATATGCATAACCGTTGCCACTAGTGATGAAAAGTAATTGTGTTCATACCCCTCCGTGAAGAAAATTAAGCTCAATTTTGCTAATTTTTTTATGTAAACATTTCTGATTAATTAACTTTTGCTTCAGGGACCCCATAATGGAAGAATTATCGCCCGCTAAATCAAGTAAAAGGTGAAAATTTTAGCACCAAACTTTAAATTGATTGCCAATTTGAGCATGCCAGCGTGAATGCTGTGGGAAGGAAAAAAAAAGGATTCATGTTGGGAGTCATTAGCTTATCTAAAATTATCACTAAGCGATTTTTATGTTTTCTTTTGGATTCCCGCTTAATTTTGGTCCTTTTTGGATTATAATTACATTCTTTTTATTTCTTCTTGATTTGCTTCATGGAGACATCAGAATCCGAAAATGAACTGCATTCAGAATCGAGAAGAGATGTATTTTTAAAATCAGAATTTATAAAAGGAAGAATCTTCTACCCTATTTTTTCATGATAAATAATTGTATTAAAAACAATAAAACGAAGATTAACCAGATTTCACTTTTATAAAGTAGACTTTTAAAGAAAGCTGGTAATTTTTTTATACTCAGTTTTAATGTTTCTAGAATGGAGTACTTTTAATTCAGAAAGATTAATAAAATTTTTTGCTATAAAAAATCCAGAAAAACAGTTTTATTGAAACTATCTTGCATACTATTTGATAAGAATTTTCCACCACATAAAATTGTAGATCTTCAAAAGATCAAGAAATTCAAAAGGTCTCATATTTTTACTTTCAATTTCTCATGCATGAGATTTGTACAATTATAGCCTATAAAAACAACTGGATATGAATCTTTGATGGCTTTTTTTCCATAGATAAGAACTAAAATTTGATGCAAATCTACAATTTTTTACAAACTCCAAGTGCAAAATATCATTTACTGGAACCCGATTTCTTTCTATTTATCCTATATACAAGCATGTGAAAATCCAAATCAACACATAGCCACACCTCTCAAAGATTTGATCTGAAATTTAAAAAATATTTAGTAGTTTAAATGTTAAAATTATATATCTAATTTCACTTTTTTTGAGTATCGCATTTAAATGTGTGTGAAAGAACAAACCGACAGGTGGTCAACGTCCTTATTTTAGCGATTCAAAATTTGATTGAAATTTAGACTTACATGCTAATATTTTGAAACCGAATTTTAGCTATCTAGGTCAAGGATGGCAAACCATTGGTACACGTGCCATTGATAGCAAGCGAAACAATACTTTGGGCTCGTCGGCGATCAAAACAGTTTGCACTTTAGTTCAAAACAACGGAGTTCACTATGAACTAATACAAGCAAACCCGAATGTTCAATTTTATTCAAAAAAGTACACAGATATTTGTACGGCCGTAAAAATTTGGCTTGCTTAGAAGGAAATTGATTTATAAATGAATTTTTCAGTAACTGATGGTGCACCAAAAATGATTTCATTAGTTTATTTCAAACAGAAGTAAGACATTCAATTCTTGAACTCCACAGCATTATTCACATACAAGCCTTGTGTTCTAAGAGTTTTTAAAAAAATGTCTTTTGATAATGTATTGGCGTTAGTCACAAAAATAATCAACCTCATACAGTCGTAGGATTGCATACAAATTATGATAAATGATAATATATTTATGGATGAAATATGTTAAATGAAAGATGATTTCATTAAAAACTTTGTTTCGATAATTATAAATCTGTTAGTAAGATTTAAAATATTGTGAAAAGAAATTAAAGAAGTTCATCCGAGTTTGTAATTTCTAATTCTCTGCTGATCAGTAACGGATTTGTTTGAGATGTGGGTCCCCTTTATTTGTTAGTTTAAATAGTTCATTTTGTATGTCACTACAGTTTTATACATTTAGCATATGACACTTGCTTACTAGGAAAATATTTGCTTTCCCGATGCCTATGAAAGTGAGGATTCATAAGATATATCTTGTTTAATTTTTACGTAAATCATTTGTGAAATAAGGAGAATTTCATTAAGATTCAGAATGATTGGAATTTTCTTCAGATTAATTTTCAAAACACTTTTTTGAAAATAAAGACACATAAATAGAGAACAGATAGACTATTTATGATAGAAAAAAACATCCATGTCATTATTTTGGAAAATAAGCGTAAACACTTTAAATTTTTTTTAAAGCGTAAACACTTAAGATTACAGGTAATACGAATGTTTTGACTTTTTTCCCAGCGGTTCATTTAATTTTAATAATACGTTGACGAAGAAGTAATACAGTGAATAATATTACCACAGGTAATTACTTATATCAAAGAACTGTATTACGAGAAGCACGAAACAAAAAAAAGGAATACATCATTAATTAGAGTAAAAAAATAACCCCCCATATTTCAAATTGTTTAATTAGTTAAGAGTTTTTTTTCATCTATTTTTAAGCGGCATGAGAATTGTTGATTAGGCTTCAGAATTTGGACCTGCGTTCAGAAAATGAGAATGATATTTGTAGCGTTGTAGAAAGTAATTGTAATATAAAAATGCTAAAAAAAATGTCTTTGTGGATTCTCGACTAAGCAATAGTTTCAAGCCTCTAGAATGAGAAAAATAGGAGGCACGTTGATTAAATAGACATTAAAAAACCAAAGATGTAATTAATAAAATAATGAAACATACAGGAATTGTTAAATATTAAAATAACTCTAATAATTGTCGAGTTTAAAAAGAATGTTTTTGGATTAGCGTAATGCAAGCGAAAGGTAGCTAAATAATTTAGATCTGCACCAAAAAATGTAACTAAGACTTGCACTAACTTGCATACAAATGCACTACTTGTACAAATGCTACAACTTTTATTTGGCGACTTTTCGCTCACTTGTGCTTAATTAAACGAAAAGTATCTTAAAAGACTTTCCTGTTTTGTTACTTTCACTGAGTTATTATTGTATTTGTTAACAAAGTATCTGCATAAATATAAGTGTGTAGGAGTAATCATGAGACAGTAAATAAATAAATAATAAAAAAATTTACTAAAATAATAAAAAAAGAATTTCTAAAATAAATCATTGACTCATTTATCAAACTGAAAATGTTTTGAATTGTGGAATAAATTAGATTGAGAGCACCTAAGAAAATAATAGAAATACCACATAACGGATAATACATTGACTACAGCCGCAACAAGTCTTAATTCACAACTGTTTTTGCGTTAAAATCACAGAGAATACGCCAAAAGTAATAAAAAAAAAATAAAATAATAAGCAATTACTGTTGTGTTGTCTAATACTAAGTATCGTAAACATAGATGTTGCCTGCTCAATTTAGATAGGCGCCCTTTTAGATTTAGCTACTGCGAATTAGCTTGTAAGGACTCCAAATCTGCTATTCTCCTAAGTCAAATAATCGTCCTCTTGAGTGATGAACTATACTAAAGTGAAGTGACTGATAATTTATCTGTATATTAATGACGAAGGCTAGGGATAAAGCTTATTCCTTATAATTATTCTTTTAATTTACTGACTTATGAGCTAATGAGCATTTACTTTTATATATCTGTAACTTTGTGAAATTGTATGCTTCTTTGTTTGTCTATTTATTTGTCACGAATGATGACTGCACGATCATCGTACTAGGATTTAACAGATTATTATAATTTATATATTAAAAACTAAATGAATATACTGAAACTGATAAGAAATTTAACAATCATACCTGATAAAGTGGCAAATATTTTATTTCTCAGAGAGTTCCTATTTATTAACAAATAATATGTATATAAATTTTTTTAAATAAATTCTTAATTAGGTCTACAAAGAAAAATGTTATTTAATTTAATTTTTCTTAAATAATTGCAATTAATATAGCTAATTTATCAAAGGATTATTGATTTTCTCAAGAACTGAAATCGCATTCTTCACATTCACATGAAAAACACTGAAATCCTCGCATTTTACCAATTGAGCAATTACCTGTGGATTTCAATTTTCATAACAAATTTCTAAAACACTATTTAAAG
>JAOUZG010009418.1:2773624-2848479 GCA_026289955.1 Argiope argentata
GGAAATTTAATTTTTTTCAAACTTTCATTTCCAATTTTTCTAGTTGGCAAACAAAAGTTTTGGAGCTCGACCGATTTTGAGATGAAATAACTGCTCTGGTGTCATAGTTCTACGACAATCATTTAAAAACGAATCTTCTGTCAAAGAAGTATACATAATAATAATGCAATATTAGTAAAATAAGGTAAAAATAATTTTTGCCCGTAAATTACGGAGACATCAAAACCTCCAACCCAAAACATGATAGATACACTTTTATTAACAGTACATTGTCTACACCTATAAGAAAGATATTAATGAAAAGTAAATTCTTGTGCTCATAATAGTTTATATTTTACTTTTTTCTATCTAAAGCATTGTAAACGTAATTTTACATCTAACATTTCAAAGTATTGTAAACAAAACAAAATAAAAATAAAATAATATAAATTGACGAATCTCAACGTTTTAGAACTTTCTGAGTCACAAAAACATTTTTTTGGCATCATATTTGTGACAAAAGTAAGTCAAAACTGCTTTGCGCTAAAACATGGAATTTGGTATTGGATTTTTATACCAGATATTTAGACTTCAATCAAATTCTAAAAAAAATATTTATCCAGCTATTTGATAAGAAGCTAACAGGACTGTAAAACGAAGAAAACCAGATGGATAATATTCTGTTTACATATTTGAATATATAAGTCTGATAAACTGTCTCAATTCCATAAAGTACCATTGCAAAAGGTGACTGTTTCCGAATGGGTCACTTATTTGTATGCTGTCATAGTGTTGCTAATATAGTTGTGAATGTAATCCTTATAGTAAAACTGGTTGCGTTATAGCTATGCCCATATATAAAATATCTCCCTATGATTTTTTTCTTAACTTAAATGCTTTGCATCCTCGTTGATGAGGACTATGTAAAATTACTTGCAGAAGTCACAAAACAAAAAGATATAAACCAAAATATTTTTTTTTAAAAAAAATCTAAAATTTTGTGTTTTTTATTTGAAAAAATCCATAAGTTATTCTATATAGTAATAAAGGTGAGTATATACGTTAGCAAGCTGCAAGCTGGACAGTTTAACATACTGTTACTGGGTTCTTTTAATGTCTGTGTAGGTTAAAAGGAGAATAAAAAGTGAACCTGTAATACCATGAAAGTTATTAGCGAGTTGAAAAGGATAGTTACCTTTTTAAAAGAGCTATTATGTCATGGGACTAGTCTCCATTAGAAAGGCCCATTAACAAAATAAATAGAACTTAAGTAAATAAAAATTCGGCTTTAAAGTCTAGGAATCGGGCGAAATAATGGACATGAAGTTATATCTAAACGACTCGTCTGATATCAAGTATAACGCCGCCTAACCAATTTGTCACCAAAGGTGATTAATGATGAAATGACAAGAAAAAAGTAGTAATAAATTGAGATCTCGGAATGATTGATAATTAGTTGCTATCACCCAATCCTACTATTAGGGATACTGAGTGATTATGAAGGAATCATCCATGTCTACATCATCGAAGTAGCGTTATTAGACGCTCCTTTCCCGATGTTTTATAAGTACAAAGTTAGCCAGAAAAATCTTGAGTTTATTCAAGCTTTTTGTTTCAACTTTTAATTTAAAACACTATTAAAAGAGGCATGAGTAATAGATTAGTACGATCAGTAATCACAAATTTTGATTATGTGCTAATGTGAAATTTTAATTTGGCACAGTATTAGTAATAAGATTACACATTAGATTATCACACAACGAAATCAAATTATCACATCTACATGTAAACTCGAAAAACAGAAGACAGACAGTCAATCATTTGATGGATTTTGTTTCAAAATTTAGTAAGAATCTGTATTTTAGATTGTTAAATATGTGCAACAACTTTTATGCGTTTAAAAAAATTATTTTGTCGTCGAATAGCAAATCAGAAGTCTTTCTGTGAATATATTTCGTTCATAAAAAGTATACAATTTGTAATCTAAAATCCAAATACCAAATTTCATCCTTTCAACTGAAAAAGTTTTTGTATTATTGTGTTCAAAGATACACATTCATAATTCCATAAGTGTGATTTGGAAGCTGAAGGACGTCTGAAAAATGCGGATTCATCAGATATTGAGTTATTGTTTTGATGAGTATAACATTTACTTTTTGCCCACTCCATATACAAGAAAGTAAAAATAGATTAAAATGTAAAATACATATATTATATTTAATTTTACATATCATACATATATTATATTTAATTCTTATATATGAGTTATGACAATATATTTAATTATTGTCTTTAAAGCTACATATGGCCTTAAAATTATCAATAAAAATTTGTTTGAACATAGAATGATGGGCAGAGAGAAAAAAAATGGCGATTGATTAAAATGAATAAATTTTAGAAATAATCAATAAGTACAGAACTGAAAGAAATTGAAGAATTTTAATAGATAATCTTGATATTGTTTTCGGTTGAAAAATTACATTTGCTGTATACATTTAATCGCTAAAATTTAGATGCCTTGTACATTGAAAGCTTAAAAAAAGCCTCCTTTAAAGGATATAATGAAACATAAAACTGATAAATAATGATCTATTTCAGATGTGTAAATGGAACTGAGTGTTTTAAAATATACTGTTTACCTAAAAAGAATGGCGTGTTTTCAAACTTTCAATTCTGTCAGTAAGGGGCGTTTTTTTAACTAGGCAAAAATAGGTTGGTGCTTCTGATCGCTAAACTGTTGTTGGATTGGTAAATAGCAATTACTGTAAAAAACACATTTTTAAAATCAATTCCTACTTAGGTTAACAAAGAATTTTTTATTTAAGTTACTCTTTATTAAATAATTATAATTTATATAAATAAGTATAGAAATATGACAGAGTTACAATATTAAGTGGTAAAATAGAAAGGGAATTTCCTGGAAATTATCTATTCTCCAGTTCATATATGGCGTTCAAACACGCAACCCAAGGGATGCAATTCTAAGATCATACCAACCAGACTATCCCGGCACTATTATAATTACTATAAATAATTGATCAAAAAATTATACTAGCAGTGAATTTTCAAGTCCGATTGAAGATTTAATGCCAATTGTGGCAACGCAAAATGCGTGATTTCTCTACATAAGTTGGGGCAAATCAATACAGATGAGAAATTTCTAATTTTCTTTATTCTGTATTATTTTAATGAAGATTTTTGGAATGAATGAAGATTTTTTTCTAGACAGTTAGTTTTCATTTAAATTAATAAGAAAAATAATGAATTAGCATTTGAAAAAACTGGATTAACGTCAAATGTACTCCACTAAAAGTTTTAAAAAAATTACTTGAACTTAATTGGATGAATAGAAAGTACTTTATTAACGATTACAATTTGTACAAGAAATATATATATATATATCTTTGTACTTTTGTCTTAATGTAATATAATTTTTTTTCAACATTCACCATATTAAGTGAGAAATAATGACATTAAGCAAATATTTCGGACACATATCAAGAAGCTAAGGAAATGCTAATATTTACCGTAGAATATCGACTTTTGCAACATATAGGACTTTGCCACATATTAACATATTCAGAAATACAATGAACTGTAAGGTACTTTTTAAATGCGAATATAAAGAGAAATCGAGCAAAACTTTTTCAACCGATCAATCAGTTGGAGACTCAAATCGATATTTTTGCCAAATATTTCTTTATCAGTCTTGGAAAATCTAATCATTACAAACTATGAAGAGAGAATTTTAAAAGAAAATTATTAATAAAATTTGGAAAAAAAACCCCACTGATTTCTTATTGCACGATTCCTTTGTTTGTGTTTGACAACAACCTATTTAATAAAATAAAAATATTTATTTATTTTCAAAAGAAAAAAATATTTAACTAAAATTATCTAGATCATCGCTGATATATTAATAGCCTGTGGTTGTTCCCATAGAGTAAAAGTTGTATATTATACAGAAATATTTATTTTATTTTTAATGCCCTATTTAATTAAAAATATTAATGTCAACTTGTGTATAATTGTCCTGTATTTGCTAATTACCTAATAGTATCTTAAGTTTAATTTGTATTCCGTGAATGTATGCCATAATCTACCTAGAAATAGCTTTTTTAAACTTTTATTTTAAAGTAGAATATAAATTATATTTAGGATACGATGAAGAACAAGTTCTTTAATGCTGATATTATATTCCTATTGATTCATTTATATTCTTATCAGTATGTATTTTCTTCAAATAAAAACGTACTATAAAAATTAAAATTATGATTGTTATTCAACGAATATAGTTTAGTAATACTGTTTATCCTTGATTATTATAGTATTGTCTAGTTCCCTCTTCAATATAGTGTTTATGAAATAAGATTCTTATATTTTCTTGGTAATTGTTTTAATAGTTACTATCAATACTTGAAGAATGTTTTGTAGGGAAATTGAATTTTTCCTTTAAAGGAAATTGAAAAAAATGAACAATTTTAAATCCCATACTGCATATTTTTCGAAATTAAAATAAAAAACTAAAGCAGAAAACTCAAAAATACAAATTTGTTAAAACCAACACCAAAATACAAATTTTATAATTTTTAATAAAATAAAATGTGGTGCTTCTTTTAACTTTCTATGTACATATACGATTGCTACACGTGTTATCGAAAAAGTATAATTTACAAAACTGTTACACAGACAGTGTTCTGCTTGAAAAGATCAATCCAACATATTCCTGCTATCTCCTCTAATGCATCTGCGCCCAATTTTGAGTAAATAAGTTCACTGCGCTGCCCTTATCACAAACACTGAGCACATCAACTCAGCCACACTATATAAGCAAACAACTGCATTGGGCAATTTATTTCCCAATGTTTAGTCTTCTCAACGACAAGAAGAAAAACACTCTCCCCTTTTAGAAGGCAGGAAAAAAAAGTGAAACTTCACTGTAGCTTACAAAATGCGAAATCGATTCCAAGTTTTATTTGTTTGTTATTCGCTTAATATTTTTTTTCCGTTCCCATTTTATTCAATTCTACTGTTAGAACTCGACGGATGTTTTAGAAAGATATTATCTTCAGTTTAAAATTAACGTCTCTTACTTAAATACAAATGGCGACCACTCTAAAAGCAATGGCTGTCGTTAAAAGAGAAAGAGCGAAGTCTGAAAAGTTGGTTTTCTAGATTAGGCTTTTTTAAAAGAATGAAATAGCTTCATATTTTATTTTAGTTTTTTTTTTCATTTTGAAATATGAGTAAATAGTTAATATTAGAAATTCGCAATGAGCAAAAAAAAGTTATTATTAGATTTTTTATGTGAGCGCGGAGTAATTTAAATGTTCCTTAATTCGATTGAAACGGTAGCTCTATAGAATAGAATTTATTTTTAATTGAAGTTCTTTTATTCATAATAACTGTAATCCATAACCATCTTCTGAAAATGAATTCTAATTTCAATACAAATGCGCTTATCGCAAAAATTAATTACATGGATATGAGAGAAATATTCGAAATAAAATAAAAATAATATATTTGTGTTCCATTTTTATCATATTTAGAAAATTAAAAAAAATCATTCTTATGCACCTTCTTTTCTCTTGAAAACTAATAGATGAAATTTTTTTATGTTTTGTATCCAATGTGAATAAAAGGGATTTTAAAATGTATAGTTTTCTCAACTGTCTCTGGTAATCTCTTTCGAAATTTTTATGTTCCGTATGGGGTTTGTAAATATTTGGATTTAATAAAAAGATAAAAAGTAAAAATAATAGATAAAAATAAACATTTCAAATTATAATGATTAATAAAAACAATTATTTCATTGCTGGCTTCCTAGTTTAGGGGTTGCGCGTGTTCTCCGTGATCTATGCGTTTCGGGATCGAGTTCTAGTACGGACAATGTTGTTCTTTTGTGTTCTATCGGTAAGGTGCGTAATTATGCCCCCTCTCCAATAAAATGGGGCTGTGCAAGTGAATGTGGTGAGTGAATGCAAAAGTTGTACTCTTGCCCCTAGTTAACGGTCTACAAAAAAAAAAAAGAAAAAAAAAAGAAATGCTAATTAGGCTTAAATCACTGACTACATTTTCTCAATCGATTAAAATGACCCCCCCCCACAGTTTTAGGGCAATTTAGTGGGTTGTGCAAGTGAGTATGCATTATCTTCATATGACTTAGAAGTCAGACTTCTGTCCACGGGTGCTCCGGAATCTTTACCCTCATAAGTTCTGGTCAAACTCCGCTAAAAATCTCTGACTTCGTCTGCGGGTTATGACAAGGGTCATAAGTAACAACAATTCTTAGTGGTAGTTCTTAGCAGTTTTCTTTATGTAGAGTAAAAATACCCAGTTTAGAACTGCAAATGTATATCGGCTTTGTCTCTGTTAAACATTGATAGTTTCGTATTTTTAGCAAAAATAAGTAAATATTAAAAACATAATTCTTGTTTTATTGGAACATTTTAAGAGAAAATCTTTTTAACCGTTTCTAAGATTATATTTCAACATTAAATCATTCGCTTATAACTATGCGATAAAAATCTTCTACAAAATAACATTTGAGATGCAGAAGTATTTTCAAATTGATCCAGAAAAAAAACTTTTAGATTGTAGAAGGAAAATTTATTACTCTTTCGTAGACTTTGTTCCAAACAATTCATCAGAAATCCCCAAAAATAATAATGAGTTCCTAATTTCACCAATATTACAAACTGAAATCATACTGACCAGTAAAATTACTGAAAACCAGGCATTATTAGACAACTCCGTGAATTTAAGAGTACTCTCTGAATCAAATTAATATTTTAGGCAAGCAGAAATGTTTTCGGTTTATAAAATCTTGTTTTAAAATGGAATACAAAGAGCTGAATTCTTTCAGTTGAAATGTCCAGGTAATATAGCATGGAATCGATTCACTTATCATCATAATTTATAGATATTGTAAAATGAAGTTTCCTGAAAGCTTCTGTAGGCTTAAAAAATAAAATTCGAGAAATACTTAACGGATATTAAAGATATTTGTACCATTTTGTTGGGCGTTTATCGAGAAAAGTTTTAATATATTGAAATCACATCAAAATAAAAAATAAGGAGTTTTATTGCATAAAATAGCATTAACTGTACTTTGCATTTATCCACGCATGTGCGAAAACCTCCAACTGCGCATGTGCACATAGCAAGAGCTGTGGTAAGCATATGCGATTTTAACAGCGATTCAAAATTCATTATACCCCCCCCCCCCAAAGGAAATCTAATCATCTAGTCTTGGCCGGAGCATATTAAATGCCGAAACGCATCTGATAGACTCAAGTTTAAAACTAGTCTTTTCTTTTGGGCGGGCAACACTGTGCGGTGACTGCTAGTCATATGATGAATATAACTCCTCAGATAAAACCATAAGTAGCGATATGTAGTGATTTGAGATCTTTGTTTTCTATTTTTGCCAAGATTAGAAAGAAAAACTAGTCCTGTAAATCTTGAAACGATCATAGATTTGAATAAAAAAAGAATACTTAAGTGCTACATTTTTTTAAGAAATAGTAATTAATTTTCTAATATTTAGTTCTTAGAGAACGAGGGGAAATTAAAAGCCTATAATTTTTTTTCGAGGCGGTTTGATTCAATTTTTCAGCTTAGAAATGAATGAAATTACATTTCAGAAGAAACCATATATTCTATTTAATTCTATAACAGCTAAATGATATCTGGCTGAAGCACTTGAAAGGTTTGTTATCATTTTCTTTCCCAAGTTTTTTTTATTTTTCATGATCTCAGAGACTGTAATGCAATTAGACTTTTCGAGACAACTGTCTGTGTTCCAATAATTCTTGAAGCTTCGTTTTTCTTTTAAAAAGATATTTATCCCTCAAAAGACTTTCATTTGATGCAATCTGATAGAAAATATCGGCAACAAATTTATAAATAAAGATTCACAAACTTTTCATACTTTTCTATTTTTCTTTTTCTATCTTTTCCTATTCTTCTCTACTTTTAAAACATCCAAAATAATGTTTAAAAAAACTTTTTAAAATCAATTCCTTCTTAGGTCAACATTTTTTATTCGAATTACTTTTTATTAAATAATTACAATTAATATAAATGGTTTATCAAAAAGTTATGTCTGGCCAAAACAAAATCCAGTCCATATCCGTTGAAAATAAATCAGAACATGCGTGAAATTTCAATGACAATTGGGGCAAATCAAATGCTTGAATGCCAGTTGGGGTAACGCTATGTAGATAAGAAATTTAAAATTTTCTCTATTCTGTTTTATTTTAATTCAGAAGTACTTCAAAAAAGAATGATTAATTACCAATGTTTAATTTTATAAGCATCAAACACAAAGAAAGTAAACAGGACCGTTTGAAATATTCGGTCAAAAACATATTAATCCTAACATCATCAGAGTGGAAGAAAACTGATGTCTTACTCATTTGGTGGTGGTAAAATGAGGATTATTAGCGGGACAGTTAAGCTAGTTTTTAAATAATAAAAAGTAACCAAATTAATGAATTAATATTTAAAAAACAGTATTAACTTGAAATGCCGTTCACAAGTTTTAAAAAATGTATTTGAACTTGAATGGATAAAATATATATATATATATATATATATATATATATATATATATATATATAGCGAGAGTATAAATTAATAGTAGAAATTGAAAAATCCTTTAGTCTACGAGAGATACACACAATTTGTTGACAGGACTTCTAATAATTCTAATAATTCTTTATATATTCAGTGAAAATTATCAAAAAAGTATATTATTTGTTGCAAATATGATTTATACGGGTTTTGGCAAAGTAGATAGATCAGTTAAATCATATCTAGATTCTTCAAATCGCCACGAAGGCATATGGATTTAAAGCATAAAATTGAATGCAACAGCAACACTGGCGGAACTGTGGTTGAGTTCTAATGGCCATCCCCGGCCACAGAACAACCTTCCCAGCAGGAAGTACGACCCGTCATTGATGGGAGGAGTCTAACCCTCTACCTATAAGAGTAACCTCCAGGGTGGTGAGATCCGGAAGCATCTCTTCCTCAATTTGAGGTGCCCCCTCTGGGGTACAGATATATGAGTTAAGACGAAAATTAGTTCCGAAATAATTATTAAATTTTACACTGTTATAGAAATTTAAAAAAGTATATTTTTATTGATTGCAATTTAATTATTCTTATAAATTCTTGAATTTTGGCAATATAAATTTCTGAAAATAGGAGTTATGAAATAATTTATGGTGATTCTCATTTTGAATAATAATCATTGGTGAAATCATAAGTATAAAAAAACGTATCTTAAATATCTTATTTCCTATTAATTGAAACTACTATCGTAGATACAAGATCACATACCAAATTTCATTAATTTAACATTTTTGAAAATCCCATTTACATACCAGTGAAAGCAAAAACCGAAAAGCATTCTATATTTCTGAGATATAGATTCCAATTTATACAAATCTACATTTTAGATCCTAATCTGTGAATTGAATCTTATATGTTTAGATCTCATTGTTTTGTAGCTATAATATTAAATTGTATTTGGACAGCTATAGATAAATAGATACAGTTGTAGAAACGTGAGTTGGAAACAAGGGAAAGCCTTAAGCATGACGATTCGTCAAAATCTCACGTTTGACGAATTTTTTGACGATTGTAATACTTTCACTTTGTATACTTCTTATACGAAAAAAGTAAAAAGACATATATAATGTTTTTATGAATTTTATTCTCCCATAGAGAGTTAGAAACTAAATTCGAAATTTCTCGGAAATTTAAAACAAAAGGAAAAACCAAATCGAAAGAGTCTGGGAAACAAAACAGAACAAAAAAAAAATCCGAAAACAGTTGGCACACTGAAGTGATTTTTCGAAAGCAAAGGAAATTTAAGAGAAAGGTCTAAGGTAAGATTTTCTAAGGAAATTTCTGCAAAACTCGTAAAATTGGAACATAAACTTTAACATCGAACATACGGATGTTAAAGACCGTTTCTTGCAGTTTCGCCCGATGTTCTTTTATAAATCACTCTGAAAGCAATATAATCGGGAAACTTTTTTCATCATGGCTTGTCATAGAGAAATAAATTTCACTTGAAGTGGTTCAATTTTCCACTTCGCAATAAGACAGCATCATTGAGAAGAGTTTTATCCACTTCTCATTTGATTCCGGATATTCGCTTCTTTACTCATTGGCGTATTTCTGAAATTAATGAAAGAGGCTTGCAACTTCGCCTTTTTTTTCTTTCTTTCACCTTTTTTCCTTTGTGGCATTTTACGTGCTTTTTTTACGTCGTTTTCTTCCTCAAATGAACAGTTTCACTTTTCAAGTAATTAATAAAGATCAATAAGAATGTAAGTAACATCTCCGATAGCGTAAAAAATCTTTTTTCTTTCAAATTTTTCAAATTTTTTTCTTCTTCTTTATTCTGAGATGTCAGGAACTTTTTCGCGAATAAAGTACTCTTGTGTGTGATAAATGAGAAAAATATTAGAAAAAGTATCTCTAGTAAAAAAGATAAATGCAATGTAGGGCGGAAGTGGAAAAAAAGTGGCGTCCATTAGCTGTTTTAAATTCTTAGTCACATGTCTTATTCACACAGTGGGTTTTTTTAATGCTTTGTCTTTACTTTAAACATCATAATTTGAATAGGTCATTAACTTGCTAGAAATTAATTTATCAAGGTTACTGAGCATTGTCGATTTCCTTAAAAAAGTTGGTTTTTCTTTCACAAAAATGCATATAAAAAGTGAATATGGTGTGAAGATGTAGAATATATTGGGCGTTAAATTGACGCTACTGAAAATATATATCTCGGTTATTTATTACAAAAAGAATACTTGAGAAAGCTTTTTTTATAGTCTGATTTCTTATATATACTTTTTTTATGGGATGTTAATAAACAAGAACTTTTTCATAATAAAATTTCAGTTTTAAGATGTTATGGCATTACAAAAAATATTTCCCAAATGAATTTTTTTTTAAATGTAAATTTACATTTAGAAAAAAAATTGTTTTTTCCTTTCATTATTTTTACATATTAAATATATTTTCAATAAAGACGCTGTTATTAAATAGGTTATCTTCATTAAATTTATAATAACTGCATTATTTTCCATTATAAATGGATAAATGTGTTGTCAGACAGAGAGTATTTTGTTAACAAACATTATTTATTCGTTCACAAAAAATTTATTTACCATACATTTTGGCGATAATGTGTTTTTTCATATTTTAAAAATTAATTTTATTTTATGTCATTATTATTCCAATTAAATATCACTGCGCTGGAAAATTCTATAAAAGGTTTAGATTCTTAACCTTATTAATGTATTTTACTTTCATTCATAACTTGTTGCAACATTTATCTGCTTTTAATCTTCTTTTGTGTGATATTTCTTCAATAATGTAACAAGTTTCAGTTATTACTTTTAAGAAGAGTTATGACATAGAAGAATATTTTTCCACTAAATTTTTAAACATTGCATTAAAACTAATTGTAATTTAGGAATAAACAAAACTTTCTTTTAATAATAATAAGATTTTCATTTTAAAATAATGGTATTATAAAAATTACTGACGAATGAATTAAAAGAAGCACAAATCTAACATCTAGAAAAATCTACACTTTTTATTAGATATTGTTACGATCAACAATATTTTCACATTGTTGATCATAAATCCATTATTATAGAATATATGCATATTAAAAGAGTGATAACTGCATCATTTTATATTATGAACTAATTGAAGTAATACACCACAGAAGATTTTTTAATTATTAATTTATAGTTCTTTGTTAAAAGGTTTTGTTATATAATTCTTTGTTATTTGTTGCACCGAAAAAATATGTAAACCGTATGTTTTTACGTGTATTTTAATTTTTTTTTATATTATCGTTATTTTATCTAAATATCTATGGGGGATAGAATTCTGTAAAATATTTAGATTATTTGCCCTTTTTATTGTATTTTATTTCTCTTGTGTCTACTATTAAAAATCATTTTGCTTTTTGTGTGATGCTTCCTGAATATGTTAAAAAAATTTAATTTTTACTTCTATTAAGAAAAAATTATGGTATTAAACATTATATTTCTAATTAATCGTTTGACACTTTCAAACAATAAAGTCATAAATTAAATTTTTGGATTTCGAGAATGAGAAGTATTCCTCACCCGAAAATCACAAAATTATAGAAACAATTATATTGTTTAACCATCAATTATAATTTCATTAAATTTTATTGCGTTATTGGTAAGGTTACTTTCATGGGAAAACTCCTGCTACAATATTTAGATAGCTTATCAATATTATCTTTAAAATTGAGCAAACTTCTTTTTAAATATAATTTATTTTATTTAAATTTAAATTATTTTTATAAAAATGATAAGCTAATTGATTAATATCATTCTCTCAATAAAATGCATTTTTTCAAAATTAAAATACTTATTTAACTTTAAATGAAGCTGTAAGGAAACATAATAAGAATCAGTTGATATTGTAATCTTATACTATAATACGAGGAATGGTTGTCAAGTCGAAAATCGCCCCAGAATTAATAAACACCGGTAAACTTGGGGGTCTGGGGTTTTTGACCACGAGGAATCGATTGGCGCCGGTTTTGAAGCGCTACGGTTGAGCAGTTCGGAGTTACAGATAGGATATTTTCAAACTTTATTAGTTCGCCATAATGGCTACTTAAATTTTCAAGTGGTAACGTGCTGCCATCTATATCAATATTCATATTATATATATATATATATATATATATATATATATATATCATGCAAAAACGTGATGAAAATTGCATTTTTATATGTTTAATGCGCAATAATAATTTATTTTTTTAAATTTGAGTTTTTGTTAATCTGATGGCAATATATTAATAAGATAATTTTTTGTCAAAAATATTGAGCTTCAACACACTTCAATCTTTACACTGCTCTCTTTGTACCATTTCTTTAATTGTATAATTTTTTGTTATCAATTACATTTTATTTCCTATGACTTTTCAAACTTTACTTTTGTATAGAATAGTTCCCTTTCCAAACTCTAACTTTGTTTAGAATAGTTTACAATGGTGCACTTTGAACGGTTATCTTTTCACCAATGGTTTCACAAATTTTCTTATGGCATGTATTGTTTTGATAAATCACAATTGAAAATTTAAATATTCGAGTTAGCTTCGATACCTGTTTTCTCCGAGCGGAGCTCGGTCACCCGCTGGTACATCTAAATTTAAATATTGGTTTATTCATTCTCGTTAGCCGTGAAGTTATCAAATCATAAAATGAAAGAAATGTATATGTATTTTAATACGAAATTATTTAATCTATTAAGTATCAGAAATTTACGAATTCTTTAAATTGGTTACATATCGATAGAGTTTATTTTTCGAATGGGATTTTATGTGCAATAGAGAATAATAATTTTCAAATCTTGCTTGTATTTTCTACCCAAGTTGAGAATTTCTTTAAAAAGGGGCTTTACTAAGAAGGATAAAAATGAAAAATCTTTTTAGATATTTTTTAAAAATTTATTGTTCGATGCGCAAGGGTCAGTTATATAATTAAAATTTCAGCTCTTAATGTACCTATTTTTAAAAGATTAACTTTTTTTAACATAAGTTGAAAACGTCGTTCACTTCAGTCACAAAACAAACAACTCATACAACAACAGTCACAAAAAACTCATACGGTATTTCTATCAAAAAAAAAAGTTTACATTTTATATAATCTAATTACTAAAAGCACTCAATTTATTTGAATCCCAGATTCTTCGCAATAAAATACATGTTCTCAACAAAAGCAAGAAGCTAATATCTTTTAAAGCCATATCCTTTTATTTTTTGGAATATTATAGTAGTGCTGACACTTTAACAACAAAAAAAAGTAGTTACGCATTATCTGTCGACGCCAACGATCGCCAACGTTTTAGTAACTCATTGGCGATGGATTCAAATTTAGCGAAAAACTGTCGACGCCAACGAAACCAACAAAATGGCGGACGACAAGGAAATAATTAAAATAATAATAATAATTACGTTTTTTGCTATTAATGGTGGTTTAGAAAGTCAATGGCTACGTCTTCAAATTTGGCGATAAAGATCGACGGTCTAACGCGTAAGTACCAAAAAATGTTACAACGTTGTCATTCTGTTACAAATTTTGAATTACAGATTAACTTTCTTTTTAAAAATTATTTTTTCAAAAAATAATTTAACAATATTTATTAGCAATTTAGCTCGCACGAAAATTGTTTTTAACCTACACGTCAACGTTACGTGTGTTTGAGAAAAAATTAGCTTTTATCAATGAGTTGCCATCCACTTGCAAAACCTGAAATTAAAATATAAACTAATTATTATTGCATGTGAAATAATATTTTTTTAAAAAGTAAATGCAAAATATGACATTTTCCATTTTGTACAGGATAAACAGAAATTGAACATACATATTTCTAATAACCGAACTAGCTAATAACCGAATTTGCAAATAACCGAAGTAGCTAATTAAAACACAAGACAAACTTTGCAGTGATACTTTAAAGAACTTCAGCATCTTTTTTTAATGAAAATAATGACATTCCATTGTATGATTTATAAAAATATTTAGAGCAATAATCATTTTAAGTATAAAAATTACTATTTGTACATTTTGATAAATTGGAACTTAAAACCCAAAATAACTTTATACTTTTCTTTGATAAGCAAATATTCGCTGTGTTTACAATAAATAACAAACTCAGAAATATTGAGCAGCGGTTTTGAATTCTGAGCTTAATTGAATAAATAATTCATTTTAGGCCTGCAAATTTTCATTTTTTTCTATTCGCAGATGAGGAAATATAAAAAAAGAGTGCAAAAGGGTAACTTTAAGTCAAGAAAAAAGTTGAGAAGACGTCCCATAAGTTATTCGGGAGTAAAAATTATGATTTTCTCAAGCCTCGTAATTCCTTTTCAGCTGCCAATATGTTCACTACTGTTCGGTCTGAGTTCCGATCTTTACTCTTTTTTTCTTTCTATCTCTTTTGGGTAAAAAGTAAAATACCATATCCAATACAAAATGAAAAGTATTTTACCATAAAAAAAATTCACTTCTCAATAGGATTTCTTGCCCAGGACTGAGTAGTATTTCATTTTTTTTCTCTTTGCCCCTTTTTCCTTATTCTTATTATATCTTTTATTTCTTCAGTTCTTTTCAGTTGAAACACGGTCGTCTGCTCTATTCTTCGGCACCATTTCGAAGCCCAAAAGCGCAAATCACCAATGCGATTTTTCACACTTCTTTCGCCACCTCCAAACCTTTTTTCTTTCTTTTTTGCTTTTAAACGTCGAATCCACCCACGCAGCTTTTTTTTTATTTTCTTTATCATTCTTCGGCCTCTGTTGATTGTTAGCAATCGTCTGATATGGATCGCAGTGAAGGGGGGAGTTCCCCGTTATTTGCGAGATCGGATGATTCCAAGCTGATTGGGTGATCAGTCTTGGTGAAGGCCATGGAAAAATGCTATTGGATAAAAGTCACAAGATTACAGACCTTTCCACCAATTGCTTGCATGCGGATATGTAAAGATTAGATTTGAGACTTACGCAGAGGAAGAATGAGATTATGGAGATCATTACGGTATGGGTTTTTCCTTTTCCAATATTTCATAATCTGCTTTCTCTAGAAGACACAGCTTTCTTGAATCAATAGACGACTACTCGTTATCTAAGGATTTTCGAAATTATTTTATTCGTCTAGTTAAAAATAACAAAGTGAATTCTTGAATATTTACATTCGTATTTTAGAATCTTTCGATAAACCAATTTTAAACTAAACTGCCTTTGAATAAATGTTCTTGAATACATCATACATATTGGAAGACTAAAGTGTCTGCAGACACGTTAAAAAAATCTAAAAATGATCATATTTGTAAACTACTTACGTTTTAAGCATTCTATGAACATAAATTTTTCCTAGCTCAAAAAAATAGTAATACCAAAGAAAAAAAACTTCTACATGGAGACTGTTACGAGTAAAGCAATATATATAGAAAAATCTCAATTTTAACTTTTGTGACAATCCAAATTAACTCTCCCATCTCCCAAGAGATGGCGCTACAATGTAACTTGTAAAAGTTAAGAAACATACATTCGGGAGGTGAGAGTGGATAGTAGAGTCTGACGGTTTGACAGGATGGGTTAAGGTTGTTTAGTGTTACTTTTATCCCACTTCCGGCGGGACTCTTAAAATTTAATTTTTATGTAGATATAAAATAAGTTATTACTTTTAACACCAGAAACTCTGAATTCTTCTTTCATGGTGAAGTATAGCAGGAGCAAAATATAATTATGCCCACATTGTTTATACACATTTTCATAAGAACAACAAGTTTTTTGTATAGCCTCTGCCTCGGGAGCAACAAAATACAAGAGTTCAAAAGTCAGCGATTATGAGAATGCAGTATATATAATAATGTATGAATGTTCTCGAATTCCGCCTTTGGATTTGAATTTAGCCAAAATCGTATTTAACAACACATATGATTTCAAATATTTCCAGAACCAGTGCTCTGATGGAGTCAAATTTGAAATATAAAAATGAAACTACTTGAGCAGGTAATGATTTCAAACGACTGGGTTATTTTTAACCGCTTCAACTAAAAGGATTTTACTGGATTTGCAAACATATTTCCTGTCCCATTCTCCACACATATAATTGTAGAGAATGTTCTTTTTTGGTACTTACGTATTAAGCAGTCGGCCTTTATCGCCAAATTTAAAGTAACTAAACCGTCAAAAATTACAAACAACCGTCATTATTTTAAGAATGGTGCAAACTTTAACTGTCGTCCGCCATTTTGTTGGTTTCGCAGAAGATTCTTAAGTACTTTATCTGTTCTGATTTTTTGAATCGTTTAAATGATTAAAATTTGGGATTTGCCTGCCAACGAAAAAGATGCAGTGACGTGTTTCCAAAATTATGGAATCCATCTAATTATACGTGTTTGAATGGACATGAGATGGGTTTATACGTGAAAACGGACAAACAATAGCGTATAATGTATTAAAGAGTTCTGTCCATGTAAGTAAATGGGCTCCAGGTGGTTGGCAACCGTTGGCACATCGACGGTCTAATACGTTAAGTACACCTTTTTTCCCCTTTCAAAGATTGAATCTTAATTTTTTACATTCCTAATGTAATGCTCCCAAATAAAAATTAGGCTGCTGAATTGTTACGAAGACAGAAATCTATGAATACCGTGCTAGTATAGATATATATTTCGAAAGTAGTCATTCTCTTTACTGCCATTCACCGGTGAATTTATATTATTTTTTAATGCCAATAAAACACCTCACGCATTATGTTTTACATTTCTATAATTTTTAATTTTTTTTATATTTATTAATATTTAAAGGACTTTTTAATCTCATAGTAAACAGACCAATAAAAATTTATTCGTTTAAAATAATTCTATAACTGCCAAAATTAATACATAAAAATGTTGAAAATGCTTGTGTTGCCAAAATTAATCGAATTAACCAAGTCATTTTTAATATAGATTGACTAATAAATATGTGAATCTTAGTTTAGATTAATATCTGTTAATTTCAAAAATTTCATCATATAAAAAATGCTATTCCTTGAGAACCTATCTTCTAGTGGAAGAATTATTTTAAATTTCAAATAAAAAAATGGATTTTATGAAAACTGTTTCGGCACTAAACATTCCGAAATGAAATTTTTATTTAGTTGTTCTGGAAGTAAAAATTTTGGGCTTATTTAAGATCTTATAAGATTATATCTAAGATTAAATGAGTAAAAAGATAAAAGGAAAGAATTATTTATAGCTGCCCTCATTTACAAAGTTTGATTGCTTCATTAATAATATCCTATTCTAAAAGTTGAGCAAACAAATAATAGAGTATAATTCATCTGAAATATTTTCATTCTTAAAACAAAGATCTTCATAGGCTTTATATATTAGAAAGATAAATTTTGAACAGCTAAGATAAGGCTGAAACTACCTATTTTCTGAAAATCAGTCCTCATAATAAAGAACCCTACTTCCTTACTAACTAATTACTTCATAATATTCCCCATTATGAAGTTTCTCTCAACAACTAGTAATGGGTCTTGCTTTCACCTTGTAGTTTCATTTACCACGGGAGATGGTTCTTGAAGAAAACACGATTTTAAATGAGGAATCAGAAAGCAGAATAACAAGGTCTTCCTTCTAGAGAGACTGGAGCGAAAAATTGAAAAGGTATCATGTTTACATAATTCTTTCTAAAACCAGAGGGCGCGGTATCATAAAATTTGCCTGGCATACTATCTAATAACCTTGTCATGCCAGAGACTTTCTTGATTGACAATGGCTTGAAGTACTTACGAAATATCTGAAAATCAAATTTCACATTTTTCTCATTAGATAGAAATAAAGATCGGTACGTACGTATTAGACCGTCGAAATTTACCGCCAAATTTTAAGGCTTCAGCAATGAGTTGCTAAACCCCCAATAATGGCAAAAAATGCCATTATTTTAAAAATTGTTCAAACCTAACTGTCGTAAATCAATTTGTTGGTTTTGTTGGCGTCGATGGTTTATCGCTAAATTTGAATCTGTTACTAAACCGTTGGCGACCTTTGGAGAAGAAAATCTAATACGTAAGTACCCAAAGATCTTATACAAAACTGCACTTATAATTAAAAAAAATATAATACATAACTAAGTCATTGCTTTTTCGAACGACCGCGTTAATATATTCTAAAATTACAGACCAATGGATTATCAATCTTTTTTTAGTTCTGTCTCAAACTATGACAGATATCTACTATGTACATGTTAATTATGTGTAACGAATTTTATCTATATAGTTACCATTGTTTTGTAGTTGTCGAGATAACTTAAATTCGAATAACTGGATTTCCTTTGAACGTATTTAACTCAAAATTTGATAAAAATCTACAATATGGCCGTATGGCAAACCGTATGGCCGTATGGGACCGTATGGCAAATCTTAATCATCTAGTTGAGGTTATTTTGTTGATAGACAGTTCTAGAAGCACACAGGTATTGTACAATACTGATCAATACTCGCAATATTGTTTAATAGTGTGGAATATGGTTTAATATCATATAATATCCCCCAATATTGTACATTATTATGCTACAGGATGTGCTACCTGAGGGATGGATATTTCAATGTGTTTATCAAACTCAGGAGCTCTAAAACGTGGAGATTTGCCAAAAACTTCGAATTCGAATTTTTTGACAATTACTATCTTTCTCCATGCTCCTATACTCGGTGCATTCGTATAATATGCGTTTTCTCTAGACTAGTATATTTCTTGCATACAATGCGTATCTGGGAAAGTAAAGACATATCTCTGAAACTAAGTTTCCATTGTGTCAGCAAGAAATTTTTTTCTTTTGGCAAAAGTTAGGAAATGTTGGATTTCTTCACTGGAATTAATTAATAGTCCTAGTTTGAAAAAAAATCTCTGCATTTGGTTTATATAAAATATCATCCTGACCAATAAAAAGAAATGTTATTTAATCTAGATGCAAGTTGGTGCAGATGCATTTAAATTTTTCTTACACATAACATTTGGATTCTCATGAATAAATTCATCCCCATTTCATACAAGTAAAAACTGTTTGTTAACACAGATTTGAATAAAAAATTTTAAAAATAATTAAGGTTTTAACTGTCAATTACACAACAATTTTTTTGTAAAAAAATTTTACGGCAGATACGGCTACAAATCCGCTTTTGTCTTCAAGATCTGATTACAATGCAAATCCGCTTTTGTCACTGGCTCAGATTATGACTGATTCCTCAGGTTTATAAATCTAGAGATAGGATCTTGACTCTATTTTTATATTCGTCTTTGGACTAAAATTCGAAATAAAAAGATTAAAATGAAATTTGCTATGCATATTTCAAGGCATCATGTCAGAACATCATTTCTTGAACGACCAAGCACCACGTGCTCGTGCAAGTTAAATTGCATTTTTATTCATTTCAATGGTTTCATTGAAGGAGTCACTTTAGTATTTCAAACGATAAAAAAACAACTTTGTCTCGCATTTATGGTTTAAAAAAATATCACATTTTCTATTTATTTCATTTCATATAATTAATCACGTGCTCAAAATGATATTTTTCTAGGTTTTATATGTGGTAGTCATTAACTTATTTTTTTTATCAGAGCTTTTGTAAAAGCGTTATTAAAAGCTGATTTTTTGAGATGCTCGCGCAGATAATAATGTTTTTTTGCCTATGGATTAATATTTTTATTTTTCGCCTATGGATTTTTGTTGACGCCAAAAAGCTCATCCCCAAAACAATATCATGTTCTGACATGATAACAAAGAAGTAGGCTTCTACGTCAATAGTTTTATGGTTGATCTTATGAATGATCTGATGAGGAAACATTTGAATCACATTTATTATAGAAGTACTAATAAAGAGACTTCATTTATAAAAGTGACTGCAAACGTTATATTGAAGTTGATATACACGCATCTACAGAACAATAAACCAGAATAATCTAAGGAAACTAACTTTATCCGGACAGTTTGGATAGTTTATTTCTCCTGGGAGAATATAACCAAAACGGCATAATTCTTTAGTTGCACTGTTTCCAAACTAAACTGCCCATTTAGCCACATTCTCGAACGAGCCTCTGGTGTGCGAGCAAATTGCCTCAGTTGGGAATAATGCCCCGTGCCTTAGCAGTCCCCGCTCGCCATTAAAGCGACATATCTAAGTGTTCGGCTTTGTGTATTATTATATTATAAGCATAAACTGCGTAATTGTCGGATGTACACAGGCTACTGAACGGTCTGGTCTGGCCAGATCGATACTTCAGTTTCGCATCCGGATCAGGGGCCTGTTACGGTGAATTAACTGCTAATGCCAGGTATTCCAGATTTTGAGCAAGTTGAAGGTGACAGGAAACCAAGGTTCATGCACTAATTTGCAGATCCGGAAGGTATTATTTCTTTGGCGCTTGCCCAGAAAAACGAGAAGGAATGGATTGAAGGTGGGTGTCAGAAGTTAAAAATATCATTGATTTATCATAGCCAGGTGTTTTTCAGTGTTATTGGATGAATAAATTAATTATTTTTTATTCAGTAATGTATTTGAGAATCACTAAAACATTTAATAAATATTTAAATCAAAGGATGGACATAGTACAGTTGGAAGAAATTTTAGATTATCATGCGGCAATATGATTTCAACTGGATTCGGAAGAGGTTCTGAAGACACTCACCAAGCAGTTTATAATTGCTTGAAGTAATTTAGAATCTTATAAACTTTTTGCACAACATAGTACTTTTTTTTGTAAAATATTCCTGGTATAGTATAGAAGTATAGAGAATATTCTGTAATCGTCAAAAAAATTCGAACTCCAGATTTCGACGATTCTCCTAACGATTCAGAATTATTTGAGTTCAAGAAGCGAATTTTCATCATATTGTCTGTCTGTCTATTTAGGAATAGGATACTCAAAATATTTTTAAGTCTGACAAAGGAAATTTGGTATATGGTCTTTGTAAGAAATTTCTAGATTTCTATCAAAGTTTGAGCGAAATCTTTTTTCACGAAGTCTGTTTATCCAGTTATCTGAATAAAAAATTAATACTACAACAACAAGAAAAAGAACCCCATACATATATTTTTTAGTATATAGATTTAACCGCTGTAGACACTAATCAAAATTGGAATCAAATCCTTCAAAGCATTATCCAACTGTTGGTCTATATTTTTGAAGAATGTGAGCGCAATAACTTTATGAAACAATGACTTAAATGTATGAAATTTAATTCGTGATTTTATAATTACAATATAAAGTTTTGCGTTACATTCTGGTTTGAATATTCTGAAAATGTATCTGAAACACATAAAAGATTTTTGGCTACTTTTAATCCGAATGCCTAAACAATCTAAACAATCACCGAGAGTTACTCGACAGAATCAGTAAAATCGCTATATACATCGCAAATATCTATGTATCTTAACTATTACTCGACAATACCCTGCAATGATTTCACAGCATTTTCGAAGTGTACAGTTTTATAAGGAATAGAGGAAAAGAACATAACCGTTTTGTGTAGAGAATTTGTAAGAACATTTTGAGGAAATCATACAAGATTGTTTCTACCAAACCTTGTCTCAGCAAACATATTTAACAATATAAGTCTTTAGACAAACTGTAGCGTTTTTCTACCTCGTAAAATTTATTTGAGGATAATTGAATGCATGTAAGGTATAACTAGAGAGTACAGAATATTTAATATATCTACAACCATTATTTATATGAATTTACAAGTAACATTAAATATTATGAGAATATTACAAATATAAAATTTAAAATGAAATCTGCTATACAAATTTCAATGTATCTTATCAGAACATAATTTCTTGAACGGCAAAGAATCACGTGCTCGTGCAAATTAAATTATATTTTTATTCATTTTAATTGTTTCATTCAATTAGTCAAATTACTATTGCAAACGATTCAAAAAACTTTTTCTCGATTTATTGTTAAAAAAATATCACATTTCCCATTTGTTTCATTTCATATAATGACGTGCTCAAAATTACATTTTTCTGGGTTTCATCTTCTGTAGTTATTAACTTATTTTTTTGTCAGAGTTTCTGTAAATGCAATGGCAGCGAATTATTAAAAGCGGAATTTTTAAGATGCTCGTGCAGATAATTTTTATTTTTTTGCCTACGGACTTATGTTGACGCCAAAAATCTCATACCAAAAACAACATCATGTTCTGACATTATAAAAAGACTATATAGCAACCTGCTTTTAAAGAAAAGTATCACCTGGGCAAACGATTAATGCTTACTGTTACTTAACCTATTTTTGGTATTCTTAACACTTCAAGGATCACTAAGAAATCTGTAAGACATCCATCCGTAACAGACGGAAAGCGAAAAACGAGAAAACTTGTGAGCCGTACGCAACAGATGAGACGTGAAACACGAGAAAACTCGTGATAGGTCCTTTAAGTGTTAATATCAGAATCAGGCAGTTTTGTCTATACAAACCATCATGTATAAAAGTGCTTACCAGAGATCAAATCAGGAGTTAGAGGTTTTTAAAATTGCCAGAGAAGCGATACAAGAAATTAGTCATAGACTTAATGAATGTGGACTTAAAGCGATACATTCAAGACATGAACGTTAAAAATAATACCACGTCAGTGCTTACTTGATTCAGGGAGAGTTTTAATATTTTTACTTCGCAAAACGATTTACAAAAGAGAAAAATATAGCCCGTTTTAAGTAAGGTCGGCTTGATTGTATAGTTATGCCTTAGATATGGTAATAATAGTTATGTCTTAGATATGTTTTATGCCTTAGACAGTGAGTTTACAAACTTTATGTGGTATAAGTATTTAATTTTCTGTATGTTACCAGAGTACGTGTCTTGTGTGCTACTAAGGTATTAATGATGATCATACCATCGTATCACTGGGAATGTAAACTGCATATTTTGGTGTTACATTTAAAATGCAGTTCTACGACGTAAAGAAGAAATTGAGTAATGGGAATTGTGCTTACGTCATGTATAGTCGCTTATTTCTGACTCTTTTGTAGATGAAAAACGATGAAAATCGGAAACAAAAACAACAAAAAATAATGTTTGCATTATTGAATATTTGAAACAATTTTTCACTAAGTTTTCGGTGGATAATGGAATTTGTTGAAAAATAGGAATTAAAGTGACAAAAGCATGACAATAATTTATAAATTAGTAATTTTTTTAAAAAAAATTCTGAACTTCAAATATAGAAATATAAATACAGAATAATTATTCAAATATAGTTATAGAATAATTATTAAATAAATAAAAGATTAAAATGAAATCTGCTATGCGCATTTCAATGTATCATGTCAGAACATAAATTCTTGAACGGCCAAGCACCACGTGTTCGTTTAAGTCAAATTTTATGTTTATTCATTTTAATTGTTTCATTGAACGAATCAATTTAGTATTGCAAACGACCCAAAAATACTTTGTCTCGCATTAATTGTTTAAAAAAAATATCACAATTCCTATTTACTTCCTTTTATAAAGTCACGTGCTCAAAATGAAATTTTCTGGATTTTATTTTCTGTAGTCATTAACTTATTTTTTTAATCAGAGCTTCTGTAAATGCAATGGCAACACATAATTAACCACTTCACATACAATGATGTCTCCGACATGCGCATCGAATTATTGAATTTTTAAATTTAAATCTTCAATTAAGTGAAAGTATTCAGTAATTTAAAATACAAGAATCACTTAGAAACTATTTAGTAAGTTAAAACTCGTTACATTATTATAGGAAGGAAAGTAACAATAAATGTTCAAGATAGGATGTGTCATCTAATTGGGAAGTTAGATAAATTCGTATGTCAAGTGGTTAAAAGCTGATTTTTTGAGATGTTCGTGCAGATAATAGGATTTCATTTTTTTGTTTACGGATTTTTGCTGACGCCAAAAACCTCATCCCCAAAACAACGTCATGTTCTGACATGATAATAAAATATTTATTTCTCCGATAATATGTCATGAAAATTTAATAACTTTTTGTATCTGTAGGAAAATAAATTGGCAAGTATTGATCTGCATAAAAATAATAATTCTCCTTTCAATACAAATCTTTGGGGCACTGATGATTTCTGTTGTTTTGTTGCATGCTATAGCATAATAATTTTGCATAATACGAAATTTCATATATTTATTTAGTTAACGATTCAAATTAATACCCAAAATTGTCATACCATAGACTGAATATCTAATAATTATACAGAATATTCTCATAATATTTAACATTCATGAGCAGTTGGCATATTTAAACAACGTTTCTATAATAAACCACTATATTTACAACAGCAACTGATGCAATGTTTAATAGAAAATTACTGGCAGCAATTTGAGCTAACAATTTAATTGTGGCCATGTTGTCCAACAGCACGGAGCAAAATTATGCCATAACGATTCACCATATGTGAATGCCTGACTGTATTCGTGTTTACAGCATTACATTCAGCTTTGGTTGGTTACGATATATTTCGGTTAACCTAAAACCATTTTAATATAGAGCTAGATTTATTTGTTCTTCAATCTCTTTTATTAAAATAGTTGTGAATATCGCCCACTTGCATTCATTTGTGGTTAATCATATTATATGACGTTGTCATAAGAACTTTCCACGATGGTATAAAATTATTACAAAAGAACCATTGAAAATACACAATACACTTTTACACGAATCATATATATAACCTTTGAATATAATACTAATAATTTTTATTACGGAATAGTCAGGAATTGGGTTTGCATATTATTGCATATATTATTTCTAGTGTAATAATCGAACTGTCAGACAATGTGTGGCGATAACTCTAATACTATTTCGAGCTACCCAAGGTACGCATGTAATGATAATGTAAAGGTAAATAGTTTATTATATAATCTTTTAACGGAATAGTAATGAATATAACTGTGTAAGTGATTTTATTGTAACTCCTACACATCCTTAAAAGGTATCGAAACAGCAATGTGTCATATTAGTAGTAAATATAATAGTTATTTTACTATAATTTTAACAATATATATTTTTAAAATTTTAAAAACAAATAATCCAATAGCTTTTAGTTTTTATAATACTTAATCAGGAAATCAGTGAAAGACTTTATGATTAGCTTATATTTCGAATTAATGATTGTATTTTATCCTGTTTTAGTAAGTTTCGATTTGTGAAAAACAATATTTTAGAGATGACACTGTAACCGTAATTGTGGGTTCTGGAGTCTAAAATCCGAGCTGTGAATCAATGTCGTTAAAATACAGGGTGCTTATATTTAAATTTACCCTATAAACAGCATCATGCAACGAAAACGGGGGTGAATGGATTGCAAAGACGTTTGGTATATAGACTAAACACGAGTGCTCTCACGGAATTTCGAAAAAGAAAAATCCAAATTATCCGCTAGAGGTCGCTTTTTCCGGAAAAACTAATTTTAATACAATAAACGATCAAAGCGGAAACAATATTAACATTTACTGAATTGTTTCTGCTCACCTTATCATCGAACCAAATGAAGTTAAGATAAGAAAAAAAGCATAACAGTACGTTGTTTGAAAGAAAAGAAAACAGGGCTCTGTTTGAAACAAGAACGCAATTGCACAAGAGGATTAGTTATTCAGGATGATGTTGGGAAAGGTCTACCATGTCACGACTCTCATTCACCAACATAATTTCAAGTCGATGGGTCATAGTGTTTAGCAGTAGATCGTATCTTATTAGTTGTGATGCTTCACACATGAAGCGTTATGGATTTCTTTATGTCATTCAACGTCTCAACAAGATACCGTCAACGTTACAGCCTGGAACATCCACTTAAAACAAGACAAGGACTGCAAACATTTCTTTGGCGTGAATTTTTATCTTCTTCGCAAGCATGCGAATCTCGACATTTTTTCTTAGAACTAACTGCTTTTCTCGGTTTGACATTTTAGCATTCATAACTCTTGTTTTGGAGTGTTAATATTGTTTTTGCATTCCATTTTGGTTGTTTATAGAGTTTATTGAGTGTTATTGAGTTTGGTTGTTTATTGAGTGTTATTGAGTTTGGTTGTTCATTGAGTTTATTGAGTTTTTCAGTAAATGCGCCCTCTGGTGGACATAGGGGAATCAATTTTTTTTCTTTTAAAATTCCATGAGCGTATCTTGCAATTACTTTATATACCAAATTTCGTTGCTATCTGTTCATCTTTTTACGTTGTGTGATGCTCTTTTTAGGGCTATTTTAATTATTATCATCTTGCACTGTTCTCAAAACGTATGAATCAAAATTAAAACGTAAAGATAAAGGAAAACAATACAGAAAGTTTTTTTGAAAAATACTTATAAATTTCAAACCCATAATAATATTAAAATTAAACTTCTGCGCATTCTAGGACAGCAAATCAATGAATAAAAATCTTCAAAGTCTATTTTGAGAAGGAAGCTAAAATTAAATAGCATGTTGACATTTTGAAAGAGATATGTTTCAGTGATTGCAGATGCGTGCCATTCACTTAATTAAATTTGCCTGTCCTTAAAATCTGTTCATCCCAAACAACTGAAAAGAAGCATGATTATCGTCAAATGTCTCGATCCAACGAACAATGACAGATTTACTGGAGGAGATATATCTACCCCGCTATATTCCAATCATTTCGCAAAATCTTTGTAATTAGTAAAATTTTATTTACAGGTAACGTGAAGTCAGCATAAAATAGAATTAGAAAGTTCTTCAATAATAGTCAATATTCCATATGGGCAATTGACTAAATCCTGTGGTATAGTTAAATTAAATTGAATGTAAGAAAGAATGATTAAACAATTATTCCAATATTATAATGCTGACTCTGAGTTTTAAATACATCCAAATATCCATTGGATTTATTAATCTATATTGTTCTAACATAATCAGGGTTTCATTTCTTGAACATTTTATGGCATTATTTACACCAACGGATTACACCTATAAGGTAAGCCATATTTTTGAACCGATTGATGTATTAGTGGAATACTAAATACAACTTTCGTGTTTGTTTCTGGCGCAGTTTTCTGAAATTTTAAAATGAAAATCTAGTGCATCAGAAATCTCTTTAAAGAAAACTACATAAAATATGAAAAAGCCGTCAAATGAAGAAGGCACTTAACTGATACATCATGAGACTAATCTCTAAAATCATTCTTTTGAATGTTATCATTTGTTCCAAATGCTCGGCAGTAATTTCGAACAGTATCAAACTTAAAGTGAGATATTTGGTGGACTTCTTCACGACTTAGCCGAGTGAACCGGCTTTCTCAACACCTTTTTTGAGAGGTAAATACAGAAACAAACTTAATGCAGAACTTGGCTTCAAATTGAAGTTGTCGAATTTTAACGAAGATATTGACTCTCTCATACGGGGTAAACAATTTCAAACGTTCTGTTTGAGTTTCCTTTACTTAAATTTGATCACGTTGTTTTGAATTTTTTAATATTAACATAATTAAATAATTCCAATAAAAGTTTTTGCTTTAAAAGCAACACATTTATGATACTTTTATAATAAACGTACGTTGTTTTCAATTATTTCATAATGTGCATAATACATGCTTGTATTTTTTATTTCCATATTTAGTTAATGAGATTCAAAATATGTTTCTACACTAACTGATGGCCCTCACAACCAACAGAGGAATGAAACTAATGATTTACACAACCGTTTCCATCCTGAATCAAAACAGATTCAGAAACAATCGCGTAATTAAACATTGTTTCCTAGCTATAAAGAAATCATACTAAACAATTTCGGCCCTTTATCAATAAAAAGTTTTATTTATGACCTTGCCTTCATTTACAGTATCAGATGGAATTTTAGTGCTTTCAATTACGCTATTCAACCCCCACATGTATTATCTAACCTTCAGACAGGACGAACCCTTTCTTCGACCTCTCCCCAAACCTTTCGTCGGAATAAAAAATGATGATGAGAAAGACAAGAGAAACAGACTGGCGACGGCGAGTCTCCGCGTGAAATATTCCGGTTTCCGATGTTAGCATCTATTTTTATTTTTTATGCTGAATATATTTGGTTGAAGAAATAATTCTCATTGCACGTAGAAGTTTATGTATGATCATATGTCTATACAAAAATACTCACCACGTGATGTAAATCTAAAAACACTTTGAAATTTGAGGCTTCTGAGACCAATTTTAAATGGAAAAGCAAGTCAAGTAACTATATTCGTTAAAAACATATTACATCCTAAAAATAAATTAAAACACGAAATATTTTTCAGCATTTAAACATGATTATTATTTTCACGTACGAACTAAAGGCATCACTTTTTGAACATTGTTTTGTAATTATTTTTTATTAAACAAACAAAAATTTAAAATCAGATTACAAGCCAAAATTCAAAGACAGTGGAATATTAAACATTTTAAATTTAATAAAATAATTTTATTTCATCAAGTTTTTGTACATCGATTCAAATTTACAAAAACAGAAAGTAAAAGGTTAATTTATAAAACAGAAAGCAATTTGAAAATGAATTATTAAAATTATCTTTGAATTTGAAAATTTTGAATCTGAGGTTGTAATTTGTCTTTATTTTAAACACTAATTGATCATACATTATTCTTAGTCAAAAAGTCTTTTCAACTATTTATAGCCATCAAAACTTTCAAAACATTTATTTGAAGTGATTTTTCTTCATTGAAGGATCAACAATACTTAAGAAAACATTTAATCTTGCGGAAAAAAAATTCTGAAAATGATTACAAGATTTCTTACTTTCACGGAAAACCGTTTCAATAAATTAATTAATCTATTCATTCTAACAATGTATTTTTAAATATTTTTATTAATTATACATCACAGAGAAGAATCAAAAGGAAACATTTAAACTAAAGCGTGACAAAACCATACAATGGTTATCACGATAAACGATAATTCGAGACAATTAATGCATCCTATATTCAATGATTTTTTTTTATGAAATCAGTTTATGCGAGTTACGCAACCAAGTATGCAGAAAGCAGTGACAACAATTGGATTATTCGAAGAAAGATGCAAGAAATAAATTACCGAACAAGAGATAACTATTTCTATATTCAAAATATTTTTTTACCTTTATACACTAAAATTCCGTTTGAATAAAGAGTAATGAATTGAAATCCTATTGTTGGTCAGTTAAATAAACAACTGTAATCAAATTTGTTGAAAAAAAAAAAACTAAAAATATCATAGACTATATTTTAGCAAAAGTTATAAAAAAGATTTAAATAAATGAATAAATTTGAAGTCCTAGAAATTTGGTAGAAGTGGAGAAACCAACGAAGACACGTTAGATTTTATATGCATAAAAACAGAATTTAATAAAAGGAATCATTATTTTCTGCTTGGAATAATCTAGCTTATTATGTAAATTGCTCTATGAAATTCAATATCGAGTCGACGTACCTTTTGCCAAAAAGCCTTTTTAATGATGGTCGTGGATGGTAAGGGATAATAGATTGTAATATACATTTTTGAAAATTATTCACTTAGAGGTTTTTTTGTGCATATGTTTTAAAATATAAATGTGTCAAGTATCTTTAAACAATTCTTCAAAGTTCCATTATGTAATTTTCTCAAAAATTATAATATCTAAAACATTTTAAAAATATTTAAATATAATGGAATATAGTATTGATAAAAGAATTCATTAGAATACATTTATTCCTTTGAGCTCTTTTGACATTTATTTCATCAAACAATTCATTTTATAATGGCAGTTAGGTTAAACTTAAATACATATTTTGATGATGAATCAATAAAAAAAAATCACATTTCTGTCATTCTTTGCTAGTTTCAAAGTTCACTCTTTTTTTTAAAGTAGTGAGAAGTTTCTTTGAATTTTTACAATTTGGTAAAAGTATTTTTTTGCATAATTTTAAACAATAAATTTCATTGTTGTTTTGAAACACAGACGGTTTTAATTATTTCATCAAATGTTTAATCACTTTATTTAATGATATATAGTAATATTCATCCATAATTGAATGCCAAGAGGGAAAAGTTATGCTTAATAAATGCACAATTTACCTCTCAACTACTAGTAAAGATAAGTTCATTACTGTGTAGATGCTCAGCTTCCAAATCTAGTGCACATATTCTAAGGTAAGGCGTATCTGATAAATGATTTATTTAATTTATTAAAATTTTAATTGAAATTTGGTGTTTTTCTGCAATAATTTTTGAAAATAGGATTGCCTAAAAAATGAATTTCACTCTTGTTCGAAATTTTAAAATTGCTTTTTTACTACTGAATGTCAGTTTTATAACACAAAATGTTTCTGAATTTTGGCAGTTTTTAGAAAATGTGTTTAACCATATTTCCGACGGTAGATTACATTGTAGGCATTAAATTCCAAACATTTTCATTATTTCATCAAAAAGTTGATTATGTGATTTTTTACATTGTCGAAAGCTAAAGTCTCTGTTTAACATCTGAGTAGTTTATAAGGTATTATTTTACTAGCCGGGTGCAGGCAAAATATCACCAAATAAATTTGGCGGAATTCTACATTTTTTGGCGATTTAATGGATAAGTAACACTTATAAGACGAATAAAACGCAATTTTTTTTAAAATAACACCATAGTGTTAGGACTGGTTTCTATTTGGAAGCTTCATGCATTCAATGAACAGAATACATGGAAAGAAATTGAAATAACAAGATTTTAGTTCTCTGAGCGTTTGGAGGAATTATGGACACGAAATTATATCTAAACGATTCAACTGAAATGGAATGTAACCAATATCGTCTGGAATAGTAAGATAGGATTATGATATTAATGGAATTTAGAATTTGACTAAATGGACGTTTTATATACACAATATCAAGAATTGAAAAAAAAAACACAATGATGATTATCACTGTTTAACGGTAAAGCTAAAGTAATCTTGTTTATTAAGTTATGTGTTAAAGGTTCAATTGAAAATATATAAAATATTCGCAGCATAAGCCACAAAGTTAAATAGTTTTTAAATAAAATTCATTTCATATTTTTCTATGACGTTCCGTAAAATTTTTGAATTTCATGCATTGCCGATTCAGTACCAGGACCACGAATTCTCCTTCTCCTTTTGACAAGACTGACCTAACTAAACAGGGTTTTTCGACATTCATCTGTATTGAATTCTGTCCAAAATGACAAAATTCATTCAATATTTTTCTGTAACCAGTCCCTTCTTCTTGGATTCTTGAACAGAAGGAACCGTTACGGTCACAGGCAACTTCCTTTGATGTAACGCCATTAGACGCGATGCCAGATTATTTGTGGCTCACCCGATACCTCGGCAGATTGAGTTATCTGTCAGACCTGACAGTCGGCGCTATCGTCCATCGAAAAAGTTTACTTTGACGAGGCGGAAGGGTTATGTATTGATTAGAGAATGAATGGGAAGCCAGCCATTAGCGAGATGAAAAAAATGCTGAATGGAGCCCGATGCATCCATTTATTTATTTGCTGTCTTTGTAGACGACCCAGAGAAACCGTAAGAAATATAGCTTAAATAATTTAAGAAGCGGAGTCGAAAATTTTTGCCCGATGAAAAATGAGGGGATTCTGTGTAAGATTTATAAGTGAATCGCTTAAAGTATGAACTTGCAATCAATCAGCTATCTGTTGCAATTTGAAAGGATATCAATTCATTTTCTCATTTTAAAAGTACAATGCGTTGTTCCATTTCAAATCATTTCATATTTTAGAGTGTAGGGGATTCATAAAATTACTTCAGAACATTCGAAACAATGAATATGATGAAGGAATTCATTACACTCTAGGTTTATGAACATTATTTCATTGTTGTAACTCAAAAATTTAAAGAAAATATAAGGACATAAAATAGAATATGTTACATTAAAAAAAACTATGAAATTTAATACCAGTTGCCAGTAAAAAATACTATATTAAAAAGAAAAAAAAACTTCTACGGCATTTAGAAATAATTGTTCATCGATTGCCTTATATTTTTTTTCAAAATGTCAATCCAATGTTGTATTAATATCCTGATAAGGTTTTTTGGTTTTTTAAAATAAATAAATTATTTGATGATTTATTTTATTAATGATTATCTATACATAGTATAAAATGAATCTTCTGAAAGCGTCTGAAAGTTGGCACCATAAAACTCGAAAAACAGTCAATAGATATTGAAAATATTTGTTCCATTTGGGGGAAGGTATTAGTACATTCAAGTACTTTCAAAATAACAAAAGTTTTATAATTGCGATTTTGACTTTGATCTTATCCCCATATGCACGAAAACCCAAACTGCGCATTATATTCATCCCCCTAACCCCGAAAAAGAAATTCAACCTTTGCCTGAAGATAGAAGAAATAAGTGGTTAGCAAATATCAGAGAAATAATTTTCACACTTAGGGAAGGGGAGTCTTTTGATGAGCCAGATAAACAATCATACCAATTTTCACAATGTTTCTCTAAATAAAAATGTTAATTTTTTTTAAAAAAAATTTAATAAATATCTCTGATGACATAAATCATGACAAATATATAAAGCAATATATAATATATTAATGGATATTATAGTGCTTTATAAATTAACTATTTACAATATTAGTGTTCTTTCTTAAAATATATAGAAACTGATTAAAGTAGTTATATATATATATATATATATATATATATATATATATATATATATATCCTTTTGAACTTGTATTGGAATTAATGAATTTTCTGGCTGAAATTAATTAAAAAATAAATCACAAGTAAGCGAAGATTAATCTTTATGAAATAAAAATCTGAAATATTGTCAAAATGTTTTGGTGCGGATGTATTTACTTATAACTGGATTTTATTATTAATTTAAATTTTTCGGCGTCTAATTTATACGTTCAGACAAGTCTTCAAGCTGTTAAAGAATTGTTTGAAATCAGATATCACTTGAATCGGTGTCACGTTTTCAAACTTTTATATAACGATTAAAAGAAGATTAAACACAAAAAGAATTTAACACAACCAGGAACAAATGTAAAGTGATCGACTGATCTAGAATCAGATACTTTGCTACGAACTCAAATTTCGTTGTTTCTAATTTATGACATCTATAAATTCACACACAGATATACTTCATAATAGGAATATAGTACTATTAAATTTGCAATATATTGTAGTATTTTTAATATAAAGAGTTAGATTAAATTACTTTATCAATCAGTTTTGAAGCAGCAAATGTAAAATTTGAAGGATAAAACTCGCAATTTTGAACTTTTGTATTTGATAAAAAAAGACGTTATTGGATTTGGCTTTCGATCATGGAAACTTTCCACCTCAGGGGATTTTAATATAAGACCACAGTGGCTTATTGATATTAAAAATATAACAGTGCTATAAATAATTAATTACTGTTACTTGTTGTTTTAATCAGTTATTGAAGCATCAACATGTCAAATAATTGAGATATTCGTCTTCAAACATAAAATGTGTGATTACATTTTTCATTAATTCAAAATAACCCAAACAAATCGTAACTATTATAAGAAGCCCCTGGTGATTGTACGGTGAGAACTCTACCAAATTCTATACTAGATAAGGATATTTAATTCCAAAAAAATCTCAAAGCAGATATAGCATAAGATGATTATAATATTAAAAACAGTAATTGAAAAAATCAGCACAAGTAGACAAAACACATCCAAATTTTTTACAGTGCAACTAGAGAGCTCTGTACTTAATTCCATTTAACGAAATTGGAATTCCATAATCTTCATGACAGGTTACATAGTGTTTCTAGAAGGATCTACGAATCTCTGTTCCTAATAGAGATTTTACCTTAATTCTAGTATTTCCCAAAACCTTCAATTTTTTCGACAAAGTTACAGTTATTCGCCAAGTTGGGGGTTATTGGTCATATATTTATCCAATAATTAAGAAATTTTGTTATCCCCAATTCCTTACGATAAAACTAAATGAGCGGGGAAGCAATGACACAGATTTGTAGCTATATTTTAGCCATAAGAATGCGATTACTTGTTTTTGTTAAGATTTTTTTAAAGCACTATGAAAATTGAAAAGGTATATCAAAAAATCAATTTGTGAAGAAAGTAACTAAATGCCATTTACAAGTGGTTTGCTCATATTACATTACTTTAAAAAAGTTATAAATCCTATAACAATTTATTTGCATGAAAGCAGAATTCATAACATGATCAGAGGGTACTTTAATCTATTCTTATTTTGGCAAATACTTAACTGATGCGGGATATTTTTGAATTCAAAATCACAGATAGAAATTCAAGCATTAAAAAGAAAGAATCAGAAAAGAAAAAAAAATTGTCCAAAGATTTTTCGTATCGAGGGAGAGTGCTTAGTTTAGATAAATGGTTTTGCTTTTGAATTTCGCATCCACTGATATGAATCTCGAAGTTCGAATATCGCCAAAATCGCACATATTTGTGTTTTTGTGAAACCCTTTTGAGGGTATAAATTTAAATAGAATAGCATTTTCACATTTCCTTATCTCCCGAAATGGCACTTTTTGTTTCTTTTTTTATTTTCGCTTCTTCCATTTTGCTTGGAGCTCTGCAGATGTCAAACATTTACTCCCTTTTTTCTTCTTTTTTTGAGTGAAAGCAAAAAGTGGCGAAAAGTACAGAGAGATAGAAGAAAATTGTTGCCTTGGAAATCTCATCTCTCTTCCCCTGAAGCGAAAGAACTAATAAAAAGTGACAAAAAGAACGATGGAAAAGAGAAAAATAAATAAATGGAACGCATTTTTTTATTTTTAGTTTGTCAAAGAATATTATTATTCAAACGATATATCGCATTAAAAATTGTTGGTCAAGCAAGAAAGCAAGTTTCGACATTAAAATTCAACATATGTGATACCATGAGGGAACTTTTTGAGTCGAAAAAATGCATGGTTCAATTTCTTTTTTTCTTCTTTTCAGAATCAGAATGCTGAAGTGGTATCGTTTTTGAAATTAAATTAGTTGCAGAATGCTTGGAATAAGGAAAAGCTGTGATAAGTAACTTTAAAAGAAACTGCCCTCTATTTCTTAGTTGTAAAAATATTTATACATATATATTTTTTTCATATGATAAGAAGAGAGAAAATCGAAACCCGTTTCCTGCAACCGCATTTTTTCAATAAAGCTCTGAATACGAAAGTATGTTTAAGGTAACTTAGAGACTTTATATTTAGTACAGAACTTTCCACATGAATGGTCTAATCCAAACAAGTGAATTCACGACCTGTAGTGAACATATTGATGTTGTTTAAGTGTAAATATAACTAAACTTTCTATTAAAATGTTACACTTAAAGTTTTCGTGTTATTTTTCTATTATGCTTTCATTTTTTACATGCTTAAACAAATAAACAAACACGAAACAGGAAATCAATTTAGAGGTTGAATTTAGTCTTTGGACCATAGTTCGAATATGTCCATCCTATAATACATTTATGCTAAAATGTTCATTCTCTTTTTTACTATTCACTTCATTTCAGATTAGTCGTCTTCGACGAATAGCTGTTTGCTGGTATTATATGTTGTTTTTAATCTCTATTAAATCCTATAAACTTAATTTTACTTTCATGATTTTGTTTACAAATATCTTTAGGAATAAAATTGTCACTATGTAACCGTTAAATATTAAAACGTGTTATTTTATTAATCTTATATCCTGTCTGTTCAATGTGTACATATCGTAAGTATTGCCATTTAAAATGGTTAAACTTAAGTTTTAAATGTAGTGGTACTGCTAATTTCTTTTCATATTTCTTAAGTAAAGTGCTGTGATATTAAACAAAATATTTCTTCTTTAGTTTCCCACAATGGAAGAAAATGATGTGATTAAATATATTGACGAAACTAAGAAAACGGTTTTGAGTTTAAGTGCAACTTTTAAATGCGTTATTTCAAATTATGCAGAAGAATGTTTGAATATTGCTTAAAAAAACTGCAAAAATTAAAGGAAATGCTCCTACGACTATTAAATCGTTATTAGAAAAAAATAACTATTTTAAAATGTTGTAAAGTCAAGCTTTGTGCAATAATATTTTTAGATGTAAATCAGAAAGAATTCTAATTTACGCTTAATTTTAAATTAACTCTAAAATGTACTTTTCCATGCTTTAAAATATATGTGTTGAATTTTGCATCGCTTTGTCGCAATCTTTTCAATCTTATTGCGAAGAAAAAAATGTATAACAATCGTAATTGTCCAGGAAATGTATTATTTTTTTGTTACCCGTTCATTGCATTTGACATTAAAAATTACATAGATGCACCATTATTTTTTATCCACGGAATCCCCTAAAATTGGCTTTGAGCACGTGTCACACATGACTTTTTTCTGGTCATTTACTTGCGTTTTTTTATATGCATCTTGGCTACATTTTTGTCAGTTATGCATAGTATTTGCTTATTTGAAATAAATTTAGAATAGAACATCATTTTTCATTATCCAGTCTATTAGACTCCTATCACCGTGTACCCCATCAGATGATTTTCATAACATAATCCTAATTTTGAATAAGGCAAAGCATATTTTC
This sequence comes from Argiope argentata, assembly GCA_026289955.1. Classification (NCBI taxonomy): domain Eukaryota; kingdom Metazoa; phylum Arthropoda; class Arachnida; order Araneae; family Araneidae; genus Argiope; species Argiope argentata. The sequence continues at coordinate 2,810,713 of JAOUZG010009418.1, forward strand.
TCGATACTTAACCACTTCGCATTCAATCATGTGTTTGACACGCGCATCGAATTACTGAATTTTTATTTTCAAGTCTGTAACTAAGCCACAGAATTAAGTATTTTAATACGAAAAAATCAATATGAAATGATTTGGTATCCCAAATGCTCCATATATTATTTTAAAAAAATCAAGTTAACAATAAATTACCAAAATAGGATATGTTATCTAATTAGAAAGTTAAATAAATTCGTATGTCAAGCGGTTAAAAATCGATAGTGGTTTGGTGCATTTCCATAATATTTAATAGAGGAATTAGAGACTACAAATTAAAACGCTGCAGAATGGGTCGTGGTACATCGACAACTGAATATGAATCCTAAAAAAGTTTTTTTAAAACTTTAGCTTGAATTTCTTTACAATGACACTCGATTTGTGTTCAACCCAACTAATCATATAGTTTCTTTTTATAAAGGGGATGGCCACAGTAAAATAATCACTTAGTTGTGTAATATCACGCAAAATATTAAGTCATATGTGTTGATCATAAAATGTAAATTTTCTTTTTAACCATCAGCGCAGATACACAAAATACCCTATTACACTCTGTGTTTTTATAGAGCGAATTAATTGTTATTATTAAATAGCGAAGTATTGGGAAATCATTAGACAAAAATGATAAGCTGAAATAAAACTAAATGATTCAACTAGAAAAAAATGTTGTCAAAGTTAGTAAGAAAAAAGTGTTCGGTTCCTTAACAAAGAAATTGTATTTTTTGAATATACTGAGAGTAATTTGTGCTGTAAGATACCTCAAGAATAATTAAAAGAGTTTATTAAACTTAGAAAAAATATAAATAGAACCTTCTGAATTTTAACTGTAGAAAATCGTTTTTGTGTTTTAAAGTTTTTGGAAGTCAACAGGAAAAAATATTGAAAAATCGCTTTATTTTTAAATCAAATTAATATCCAATTAAAATTTTTAAATAAAAATGCGCAAATTGTATGTCAAATTTGATATCTATTGAATCAAACTTTTCGTCTACTGGAATAAGAAAAATGCACATACCCACAGGCACACATTTGCTTTTATTATTGGTTTAAATTATGCTTATTCCAAAGATATGCTTTATAAATAAGACAAATTTGTATCGTTTTGCATTTTAAATATTCCTTCAATCACAATAAATATTGATGTTGCATATTCATAGCTTCATCATTGAAAAGGAAAGTTTTTATATTATAATAAGCGTATTAACTTTTCAGTAATAATTTTCCCATCATTAGTTAAAAACAGTAAATACCAACATCAAATGTATAATTTATTCTCACAAACAATAGATATATCTTCATTCGTAAAATAGAGAAATAAAAATCCGACTAAATGATGTACAATAAAACAACACTTACAGACAAAAATAAATCAGCATTAGACTCTACTTAATATCATGGGTTAAGTAGTAATTTATCCAAGAGGACTTAATATTGATAATGCTGGGTATCATCATGAAATAAAAAGACTTTAGTTAAACGTGCCAAGAAATACTACTTTTACACTAAGCAAGAAGATTTTTCTGGTTAAAAGATGCATTTGTGAAAGATAAAAATGCATCTAATTATTATGATTAATTTTAACTTCTAAAACAAAACACCTGTAAAAATTCACATTGTTTAGAGAATAAAGCATGCAAGATATCTGTAATTATATCTTGCTAAGAAGTATAAAAAATAGATATTTCATTTATTAATTGTTCTACTGAATCTTTGTTCTTGGACAAAGTAAGGAATAAAAAAGTACTTTCGCTAAATTTGGACTTCATCCAGTCGCATATAGAAGCTCTGGTAATTTATATCCACAGCAATCAGTCCTTTATTCTGCAATTGTTTCTCTTTAAAATGAGCCAAGAATGTTTCTGCTTGATTTTAGACGTAGTTTTATCTAATAAACTATAATATTTATCACAAGCAGATACTTTAAAATTACGGAATATATATATAAAGATTAATGAAAAGAATATAGAAAAATAATTGAAATAAAATATGGTTTAAAATAATTTTTGATTTAAAATTTCAAGAAAATTTCTACCTTGTTTATTTTATTAATTATTTACATATGAGTTATAATAGTATTTACGAAGGAAAATTAAAGAGCATAAAATTATGAAACGGAAAATTTCTATTCACACAGTTTCATAATATATTTATTTCTGAAAAACGGCAACAATTAGACTTTTAATTTATTAATTTAATTTATAAATAATAATATTTAAAGGTCAATTTAATAATTAATAATTTTTTAATAAACATATTTAAAATTACTTATAAATGAATTTACTTTTGATGAAAACTTTAAATAAAAATAAAATTTTTTAAAAGATTCCAAGCTATTATACGTCCTCATCAATATTTATGTATACGCAATATGGGCATTATTTTAAAAGTACATTCTGTTCATACTCATCATCCAATTTTTTAAGATTCTATTAAACTGTCAAATATATTATAAAGTGATGATCAGAGGACAGATAAAATTTTTACAAGCTATAATTTTCCTGTTTTCTAGATATATTTGTATTCTATTTTGATACACATTTTTACCTAATTGTGACACTCTTATATAGTTATTCGATTTATTAAATGCAGGGATTGATAAAACAAAGTTAAACTAAGTTTAAAAGTTAAAAATTTATTTTCATTCTATGATTTTATTCTATATTGATATGAAATGGAATAAATTTATTTAGTCAGTTTTAACCACAAAAAACATCACGAATAAACTAATTCTTCTATGTAAAGTAAAGGACAAGAGCTGTAATGCAAATCTGACGTTTAAAAGAATTTCTTAGAATCGAAAAAGATGCAACGTTTCTCATGTGAGAAAGTGAGATGTTAAGCTGCCACTAATGATATGCCGAACCTTGAATCAAGCATTTGAACCAGAGTTTGAATCAAGTGATGCGTTATTTGCAGAGACAAATATTTCTGCTGCATGTTTTATCAAATTAAATAAGGATCCAACATTAGACGATTCGAAAAAGTCAGTTATTAGAATTATCATTACCTCAGTGGTGATATCGTGTGATTCCACTTAGTTAATTAATAAAAGGGACGTAAAAATGATTATTTACCTGATTAAGAATGGTAAAATGAATGATCTGTATGACCACGGGAAATAATAGCTTGCTATGAATAGCCGAGATTTTCTTCGATTTTGGTCGGCAGCCGTCTACCACCAATGATTGTGTAGTATCTTTTACTAGCATCAATACTTGTGGGGTATCTTTTACCATCAATGCTTTATACTAAAGACTGAAAATTCGTAAGTCAAATTCTCCCTTCACAATATTACAAATTTTTAAATTCAGCGTTTGAACATACTTTCTGATTCCTATGCCACTTATCCATGCTTTTATCCAAACGCAATTTGTGTTCCAATATTCTAAGAACGTATTGCTTGTTTAAAGTATTTTACGAGCAAGTATTGTGAAAATACCGAAGACAGCAAAACAATGCCAAACAATCCTTTCTGGTAACCCTCTCCAGCATTTACAGCAGTGCGTAACTGATTTGCTTGATATATGAATATAAAAATTGTTCAATTACCCACTATACCCTCCAATTTAAAGCGTCTGTGATTTTTATTTGATTTTAAGGTTGTGATTCATGTTTTGAAATCTATTTACAGCTTTTATGGAAATAGTTAATCCGTTTGTAGTATTTGATACACTCAATTTGTTTAAATGCAGACTTATCCACTTTGCTATTGGTTCAGGAAGATACATCCTGTCAGAAAAAAAAAAACAGTCCTAATTTCGAACATGTTTTTACATTTTCAGGTATTTAAAGCATAGAAACTCATTAAAAACTTGTAATGACATATTTCATCGATTATGAGACTTTATCACTACCTATTTCTTAAAAGAAAAAAAATAATAAGAGGCAATTTTTTTATAGTGGCTCCATTTTTATTTCTCAAATAAAAACATTCACATTCTAAAATTCCTTTTCATTAAATAATGGAACAAAATCCAGCATATCCTTTGTAATTAAGGTCCAAATATTCTTGTAGAGTAATAAATAGTAATTACAGCAATCCTCTAATGTAAAGATCCAGCTTACGACAGAATTACACCTTTTAATCCGCTCGCATTAAATAGTTAAAGACAATCTAAATTATCAGCATGGAACTTTGAGTAACAGACCGAAATTCGTATATTCTTGATTAAATATTCCGAGTAACTGCTTCGGTGGCTATGCTTCAATTATTCGAGTTAAATGGGTCGAATTTCGGACGTAGCAAGAGTAACATTAGCAAGAGTAAACCAACGCTTTTACGTTGGTATTTGTATTCTTAGAATATTCGAAATTGAATTAACAGATTTGCTGTTTCAAATGAAGTGAATTAAAAGAATAAGACGACTGTGAATTGAATTTTTTTGAATTCATTAAAAAGAAAAAAAAATGTATATATTTTTTGGCAGTTTGCGGAGCAAATATTGAAAATTCTTTTTATATGTGATATATAACGGTTTATCCCAATAATTTTAAGAATGATAATATTTAAATGAATTTGATTATATCTATATTTTTTGTGCATAAATTAATTTAGTTTTGAATCTGTGGAAAAATCAAAATCTTGAAAAACAAAATATCTGATTTAATTCTTTTTTTTTTTTGTGAATTTTTCCATTGGATGATAGTCATTTAAAGATTAATGATTACATATATTTGCTTTCGTAATACATTGCATCATTCTTTTTAAAGAATTATTTTCCATATATTTCGTAACTATATTTTACGTAATTCCAAATATTTCGTAATAATCAATTTTTATAAGGTAATTGATAATCGAAAACTATTATTTTTTAACTAGAAATTCAGATATAATGTGGAAAAGTGTTATAAAGAACTAACTGCATTTATAAAACTTTATAAATAAAATTAGGAAGAAATATACTAATAAAAATAATATGATGATGATAAATAATAACAACAAGAAAGATAACTAAAGAATGTAACTAGTAGTAATATTTTAAAAATAATTGAAAATTGCCTGATAAGTAGAAATGATATAATATAGCACAGAATTTTAAAATACAATAATTACATATTTTGAAGCTATTATTTGATAACTATGTATTATCAATTTAGAATATCATTATCTCTCATGGTCATTTCTTAATGTAATTTTTGGTTGACAACTCAATAAAAAATAAAATTTAAAAAATCTAAGGAAGAACTGAATTTTTAGTTTAAAACATCGCAATAAGAGTCTTGGCAAAAAATGAATGCATTTATTATATTATTTTGTGAATACTTATTTTAGACATAATATTGAAAAAGCCCACAACCAGTGAGGGTGTTTTCCCCAAAGCTTTTTTGGACACTCTTGAATAAATATTTGTCTAGTAGTAATCGCCTATTAATGAAGAATAGTAATTACAAAAAGAATTATTTTTGTGGGATTTGAGAAGTTTTTTTGTTGATGAATAATCGGTGATATATGATTAATACATAATTAAAGAAAACCAAATGTATATTTTGGACATCATTTTTCTGACCGGTTCAAACCAAACTTTGACAATTACAATTGTAGTTCTCTGTAAATTTTATAAATTTAAGCCATTGTGTATTGAATGATCATGTTTTAGATTCCTAAAATGGAAACCGTTAAATGGGCAACGCTTTACAGAGTTGGTTTCAATTTTGATATGTATCAGCACTTCAAATATTAAATCTGTGTATTAAATTTTATACATTTTATTAGTTCTCCGCTTTAAATTTATCATGCTAACTTGTATTAGAGCGTCCGGACGTCTCTCTAAATAGATTAATCAAAAATTTAGTAACATTTAAAAAAATTGGGAGATTTTTGTCGTAAAACCATAAAATAAATTTCCATATAATTCATTTTTTTTGTTATTCTGTTCATAGTCAGATAAATATGATACAATTCCAAAAAAAGCGTTTTCTAGATTGTTTGATATCTAAAATTTGGAGATTCATAATGATGTTGAGTTCGAATTTTTCTCAAATGAAAATATTTCCTCTTGTTTACAATACTTCCGATACGAGAAAATACTTCGTATACAATTATATGCTCCGAAATAATGGATGAACAACATATTAGTATTTTGGTTTATTTTAGTTGTAATTGAACTAAATTTTTAAAATGCCTTATATGCCCGGCAGTGAGTTTTGAAGGACTTTTGTATCACGCCTATCTCATGTTGTAATTTAACAGCACAACATTATACAGCATGCTGTTGTTTCTAATGGCACTTACTATGCAAAAGCTCGTTGATGCTGTCAGCGATTTTAAGCCGGACGTGTGTTACTTATTTTTAAGTAGCGTCAAGAGTACGTCTTAGTTACTCACACATCACATTCGTTTCATAGTCCCTTTATACGGGGGGGGGGGCACATTCACACATCTAAGAGATAGAACAGATGAAGAACAATGCCCGAACCGGGACTAGAATCCGAAATTCCCAGAACACAGGAAAGGGCGCTAGCCCTCTGCCCGGAGGCGCTATCCCAGTGCAATTGAAAATTGCAGCAGTATCCAGCCTATAAGCATTTTTATATTAAAAATTTACTGAAAGCCATTCTGTAAAAGGACAATTGTGACTTGAAAGTTGATCTTCGATTTGACTTCGATAGGTTAAAAACCTGATTCCGAAAATAACACCCTCTTCTTCTGTGTATTGGGACCTGATCCGTATTAAACGTTGAATTTTAAAGTGTCTAGTGCTTTGCTTATTGCTTGGCGATCATTAAAATATTGTACTTAATGAAGCTTTAAAATGAGTTAAGAATTTAATTGTATTTATTAATGATTAAAAAACAATTTTTCATTCAAAGTGTTTTAAACATCTGTATAAAAATATTGATTAAAAGTCATCTTAAAATAACTTATTCAATTAAAAATTACAAACGTTTAATTACATTTTTTTAAAAAATTCAATGTAAAGGTTAGAATTAAGCAAAGGTTTGAAATCAATTTTCACGCTGCAATGTTTTTCCATGGGGAGGGTTCTGAACCTTTGAATTATATTTAAATTGAAAGTGATAGCAATATTTAACAATTATTTCGATTAATTGTCTTTTATTACAGTTTTGATTCATTGTAATTAGTGGAAGAATCAGACATTTTAAAATCAGAAACAAATCCAACGATCGATATTTACATAAATATTCTAATAACAAAGTGATTGCAATGAAAAATATAAAAAAACTGGTCAATTATACCTAATAAAATGTCGAAATTAACCAATTATTTTATAATTAATTGAATATTTATTTGTTACAATTTTTTTTGATAATTAGGAATACGAAAATGCGTAATCGACTTAGGCCTATCTCGATCGATATCAAGCCTATTTTGCACAATCAGGAATCTACCTCTAATCCTTGATTTTAGATTCGTTCTTTATATTTTTTTCAGAAAAAAGGTACTGTTATCAAGAAACCTTTTTTTGTCTACGTTGTAAAGAAAATAAAGTTAAACTTCAAACCCCGATGATGGTCTGACCAAACTCTCTTACTCTTTGAAAAAGATATTCCCCTTTCTCAAATAAATGGGGGACTTTGAGTAAGACCGATAATACTTTGCATAGTATTGATAAATGGTAATGACTAAATATAGATATTTGACGATCTTTGATAACTTTTATTAAATCTATTACGATAATACTCATTTTGGATACCTTTTTGCTGGATGATTAACATCAAAATTTGTTTCTTAACATAGTATACTGAATTTTTGTTGATTTAAAATTTTAGACTCATAAGTTATTGCTTCTAGATGCATGAAAAAGTATATACCAATAGATGGATTTAGTTTAAAATTAATGTTTCAACGTTTTTTATCTAAAATGCTTCTACGTTTTTTATCAGATTTCCTTATTGACTTTTTTACATTTTGTTGTGTACTGAACAGCCAACCAGACTTCCTCTAAATAGATTTCATTCAAAATTTGATAAAAACAGATAAGAATAGAATAGAATTTGATTGTGATTTCATTTGGCAAATTTCAGTCATGTAGCTCAGAGTGGTTTGGAGTTACCTTGTTCATATACAAGCAGAGCTGCATAATGTCAAAAAACTGTGTTTTCTGGAGTCAGGGAAATCTCAAACATGTAAATTCATCAAAATCTAGGTTTCGTATTTTTTAATGTTTATCTAGGTATGTGACGCATGTATATCTCGAATACAATAGATCTTTTATGCTTCGTATACAAGAAATAAAAATTAATGTTTGCTTTTCGTAGAATGAAAGGTGTAATAAAAATGTCAAATCTCATACATGTAGAAAAGAAATGTTACTTTTAATAATTTATTTCTACTATTAATTCTCACTCTCCCTATATATAAATATATCCTGTTCAAATTTTCAATCGTTAATGAAATACTTTCTATTCATCCAATCTAGTTAAAAATATAATTTTTTAACTTATAGTGGGTAACACTTGATGCAAATATAGTTTTTTTAAAAAATATTATTTCATTAATTTGGTTAATTTTATTAATTAGTTAAAAAATGACTTTCTCGCCAAAATTCTTCATTTCCACACCGCCAAATAAGTAAGACCTCAGTTTGTATTTTCCCAACGCTAATGAGATTAGGCTTAACACGTTTTCGACCAATTATTTCAAACGATTCTGTTTATTTCCTTAGCGTTTGATGCATTTAAACTAAACAGGGCTAATTCATAGATTTTTCGGATTCCTTTTGAAGTAAAATAAAATATAATAAAGAAAGTTAATCGGTATCACTTTACCAGGTTTAGAAAATTCATGCATTTGTGTTACCTCAACTACCGTTGAAAATTCACGTATGCGCAGTATGTTCTAATTTATTTTCAACGGATACGGACTTGATTTTGTTTTTACCAGATATAATGTTTACCAGATAATAAATTATTTATATTAATTGCAATTATTTAATAAAAAATAACGAAAATAAAAATTTTATTTGCTGACCTCGGTAGGAATTGACTTAAAAAACTTTTTTTTATATTACTCGTTAAGTTCATTTTCTGTCACTTTATTTCTTTCTGAGGACACGATAGCCAATTTCCCGTCCTCTTAAACAGATCCAGTCTCATCAGAGATTTCCAAGCTGAGGGAGCTCGCCAATTATTAGGCGAAGTTTATGTGGCACTTGGCGGGCAGTTCTTTGATGGCGGTGCGGGGGATCGAAATCGATTTCTCGAAACAAGTTCAGGAAAAAGATAAACAGCCCTGTTTTTATCAATATCGAGCAGACAAATGCGATAAATGCGACCATACTCAAACAAAAGGATCGACTTCTATCCACGGGAAAGTGCACCTGTCCACAAAATGGAAGGGAATCGATTTCCGATAGACCGAAACAATATCATCTCAAACTTAAAAGATATTTATTATTAGGTCTTAGGGAGAGGCAGAACTTTTTGACCGTTCCCTGTTCTTTTAAAGATATAGATGAAGGTATTTATTTGAGAGAAGAGGAAAAAGGAGGAGATAGAAGCGGATGCGGCTGCATTGTTAAGCTACTTAGAATTGAAGTTTTTGCGCGGAAAATAGTGAGAGAGGTGCGATGGAAAATCTTTTAGAGGTATGGCAGTCGATACTCTTCACGCAGCTGCGCTGTGGGTTTTTTTTTCTTTGAGAAAAATATCCGATCGCATTGCAAGTTTCAGATATAAGTTTGTTGCTTATTGAAGAAATAAGTTCTTTCTTTTGACAAATGTGAAACAGAGAAAAAGTGGATGTAAATCGAAGGCAACATGTTAAATTTTACTTTATCTTCGAATATTTAATCAGTTAACTGTTTTATTTTATTTACGATCTAATAAGATGACACCTTCTATTTCAGAAATATTTTCTTTTTTGGTTTCAAATGAAAATCCTTTGAATACTTGACTTATCTACGTGTTTGAAGTAATTTCCATATTGAATTATAATCATTATGAATGGTTTATTTTTAGCTTAAAACTATGATAATTTAATAAATAAGTTAGCGTACGGCATACGGACAAAACTGTTAAGCAGTTATACAGCGCTTAATTTCTAGTAATTAGAAGTAACACATTTAGAAATGAACTACTCAAAGAAATATATATTTTTATATTTCTAAAATATTTAAAATGATATAGATGTGCCTGTTTGTATTTTAAAAACTGAAACTTAATTGAAGTTTCTGGCACCAATTAATAAGTAATAAGATGTCCCTTACGTAATAGGCCACTTCTTACACTATTGATCTTATCATAAAATGTATGCAGAAAACGGTTATTTAAATTTCTGTCCATTTAGTGTCTGTACCGTCTAAGGTATGCACTATATAAAAAATGTCTGTATATTTCAACAAAAAGTAAGGTTTATTTCGGTTTTAAATAGTTTGCATTTATTACAAAGTAAAATTCTTATCTATATTCTTTATTCTTATTTTTATATATTAATAGGTTATAATTATTTCTTAATTCACTTAATTCTTTGGTAAAATTATTTTTCTCTTTCGTTTAAAAAGCATTACAGTATTGAATAATAGGATCTAATTATAAGTAGAAAAAAATGTAATACTATAAAAAAGATCGCTCAGTAAAACAAATAATTATTTTGAATACCTTTCTTAATAAAATAATTTTCAACACATAGAACTAGCAAATATTTCTAGACTTTAATATGATTATCTTTCATTGTAATTATTTTACAATGTAGTCTTCATACTTCTAGTTTAAATATAAGAGCTTCAGAATTCAAAGCTATTTGCTCTTTTCACATTAAATAAGGTGGAATATCTCTCATCCCATCTATTCTGACACCAATTTGTTATAATTCGTTTCATTTTTGTAAATTTCAAAACAAATAGAACTAAAAAGAAATAAGCGCTTAAATATTTTTCGTAAATCTTTACTCAAGTGAACAAGAATAAAAACATAAGCATTTAATAATTCTTTTTTGGATTTCAAATTGATGTTCTAAATAATATCTGCTGGTGAATAAAAGGTATGATATGGAAGAGTTGCAAGTTTTAATTGTTATTAAAAAACACTTTTAATGTATATAAGACATATATCATTCTTAAGCATCTGATTGCATAAACAATCCTTAAAATCCATCTTATGTCTTTTAGACGATATCCTTTATTTTTTTCTTACCTTTTAGTCTACAATAATGTGTATGACACATGAATTATCGGATTTTTTTTATATCTAAATCTTCAATAAACAAAAACCTTAAGTAATTTAATCCTTTATCTACTGACGGTATTTATACCTTTTAAATCTGTATTATATTTTCGTAATGTGACTATTTTTGGCAATGATATTCTAAAAAAAAGGAAAACGTAACCCAAATAGCAAGTTAATATAAGCTAACAGTTGAAAGGAAAAATATTTAATTAATAATTAAGTTAATTAAGATATTTCTATTAATTAAAATTTTTCTCTTGGGTTCTCTGGTATTATTCTGAAAGGAAACTTATCTACTGGTGCAAAAATGAAGTTGAAAAATTGATGACAATATAACTCAGAAGATAAAGGGTTAAAACACGAAAATGTCTTGGATAAGCTGCAATATCTTAAGTGTACTTTATTTTATTACAGAATTTGAATAAAAATAATTGTCCAAACTCAAGAGTGCCTTTTTATAAGGAAAAAAATTAATTCGCTGGTGAAGGAGTTAATTAATATTATTCAGAAGCTTTTAGATCAGTGACGAAATACTCAAAGTGGTCTCGCAAGTTATTTCTTCGGTTTCCTTTGAATTGGAACATAAATGAAAGCCAATGTACCTTTCAAATTTATCTAGGAAGGCGGTTTAACTTTATGTATTCGATGTATGCATGACTTTTATATTTGATAATATTCAAGTCTTTCAAACTCGTTTCAATTGTTCACTCTTTCTTTCTCTGATTTTCTTGTTACTACAAAATATGCCACATTCCCTTTTTTATTAGGACTCTTTGAGGCTTGAAATTCAGATATAATTGATTAAAATAGATAAAGTATAGTGATATTGTGAATGACATCTAATGTGAAACAGAACAAAATTGAGAATTTATCCGATTGTCAGATGGCATTTAGTTGTTGAAAAGCAGTTTCGGCACTAAAATGACAGAAACTATACGTACTTTGATCCTAACCATACCATATTTCATAAAGATTGTAAATAAATTTTGAAATAGAAATACAGACTGTAACGAAATGAATCGTAGAATAGAAATAGATAATGTAAAGAAATGAATTGTAGAATAAAAATACAGTACATAGCAAAATAAATTTTAAAATAAAAATATAAAATGTAACGAAATAAATGTTTATTAAATAACTATATTTACCATACTTTCATCTGTAAGTACTCGTAGAACTCGAAGGCTGAAATCTTTCCAGGTTATGGGATGGTGTTTTATAAGTAAAATATTGTAACCTAATAAGAAAGGGTTACCCAAAAGACGCTTAGATAATGCATTAGTTTTGTTAGAGAATATGCATTTACCTCATTCCAAAAGTTTTATCGTAGAGATGTCAAAAAAGTTTAGTTACTGCTTTAGTTTTGTTAGATAATATGCAACTGACTCATTCCAGCCTTTTTATTGCAAAGAGTCACCGAAAGCAGTTTTTACAGTACTTTAACGTCGTTTGATAATATGTATTTGTTTCATTCTAACATTTATATGCATTTAAGCACATTTCATTCAAGTTATATGAATAAATTCTATAAAAGAGGTTTAGAACACAATACAATAAATTATTACATATGACTCCAGAGTTAAATAAATCTATAAAATTCGAGTGAAGAAGTCTTTCCGAATTGTGACAGTATATTTTTAGTTAATATTGTCACGAAGGCTGAATTAATGACAAGGTTAGTTAGAAACGATTGCGTTTATTAGAACCAAGCAACTAGCTGGAGAACAAAACGATGAATCCCGCCGAACTCGTGGAACTCAGCTTTTATACCTCTGTAGAACATTCGAGAATCCTCGTCTTCGAATAGTAAAGAATGTTCTAGAATCATCTTGATTTTAGAGAAATAATAAAAACAATTTAAAATTAAAATTCCTCTCTTTGAATAAAATGAGTTGGCCGGGAATCGAACCAGGGACCGACGGATTTACAGTTCAATGCTCTGCCAATCGAGCTATGGTGAATTATAATAGTCTGTCTTTTTGCGGCATTATTGATAGATCATAAAGATATTTGTGCCATCTTTTGATACATTTTACCCAAATTCCCTTCAAAATTATATAGATAAATATCAACATAAAAAATAAAAACGCAATGAAGGATTTTCCCCAAATTATTGCATAGTCACTATTTTTAAATAAAACATTAACTTCCCAAGGACCTTCTCCGCAGAAAAACCATAATATCCCAACCTCGAAAAGGAGTTACAAAGTGGGGTTTTCCACTGCGGCATGTTACTCCAAGAATCGAGCGGGATATTGAAAAAGAGTGACACGCTGCAGCAAGAATTTTTTTTCCATCCTTTATCTCTTACAGCTGTTCGAACAATGCGAATTGCCATCTCGGCTGACAGAAGGTGTCAAAATAAAAGCGAATCTCTAGAAGACTAGATAGCCTGCTTTCGGAAATCTTTAACAGGTAAGATCGAAAGCATAATGGATCCATTCTCTACAAAAGGGGAATAGTTCTTTTGTGCCTAATAGATATCGGGAATTTTCAATGATGTAACTATTTTTCTTTTTCTTCAAAATTTGGAGAGTCTTAATTTATAACCGACTACTTTATATGGCTATTGAATTCAAATCAAGAATAAATTCATTTACAAGTTTTTCAGTTGTTTTAAAGATTAGTAAAACGTGATTTTCGAATTATTAGAATCTAATAATATTCATTTGAAGATTTTTTTTTCATCCTTCAGCAATTAGTATAGAATTCCCAGAAATAAAGAAGATCCGTGTTTCCAATTCGAAGGATAAAATTTTATAGGTTTGAATAATCTGTCTTTTTCTTATCAGAGTATATTTTTCTTATCAGAGTATTATTTTTTTGCGCATAACTTTCTAAGATCAAATATGAAAGAATATCAGCTAAAAATATTTATCATATTGAAAAATATCCATGGTTTCGATATCCTTATGAATTTGTAATGTTGTTTCCCAGTGTAGATATTTCCATCGCTAGGAAAACAATCTGAGATATAATTTGATGGATGCTGATCGAATACCGGATCAATAACCTCTGCAATTGGCTGTAAATTTGGCGTAGATTTCATGACTTGGTGGCAAATTTGCCGTACATTCGATGATTTGGTGGTAAATTTGGCGCACCCAGTTCTAATAAATTCGTAAAAAATATGTACTTCACGAATAAAGTATTAAAAAACAAATAAATAAAAATAAAAAGGAAATCTTCTATGCTGCATATTTCAATGTATCATGTCAGAACATCATTTCTTGAACGACCAAGCACCACGTGCTCGTGAAAACTAAATTATATATATTATATATATTATTGTTTCATTGAATGAGTCACTTTAGTATTGCAAACGATTCAAAAAACTTTATCTCGCATTTATTGTTTAAAAAATATCACATTTTCTATTCATTTCATTTCATATAATCACGTGTTCAAAATGACATTTTTCCAGGTTTCATTTGAGATAGTCATTAACTTTTTTTTAAGTGAGAGCACATTATTAAAAGCTGATTTTTGAGATACTCGTGTAGATAATGAAATTTTTATTTTTTGTCTACGGCCTTTTGTTGACGATACAAGCCTCATTCCCAAAACAACATGTTCTGACATGATAATAACAACTCGAACTCAACCATAGAGATAAATAAGCATTAGATATAAATTCGATTTCATTAAATTTATATTAAAGTTATAAAATTTATTTAATTATTTAAAAATCTACCTCTTAAATGTACTTTTAAATACATGAAGAGAAATTTATTTGTTTAATTGCGCATCAAACGTAATATCTTCCAAATTAAACGATTAGGTTGATTAGCGAAGATACATACGCATTGCTGCAGATCACTGAATTAATAATGCCGATAATGAGGGAGGTAGCAATCCCTCGAGTAATAATTTAGATCGCGCACTAAACCTCTTCAGGTATCTGCAAACTATCTCACTGAATATCTTAGACTGGTTAATTACGCGCAGATACCTCTTGCTTATTATTTATAATAACACAGCCATTTAATTTGTACTAAATGTTATTTTAAGCAATTATTCAAATAAATATCTTGATATAGTTCTATATTGTTAGAAAAATAATCTCAACACAAAAACTTTTTACAAGTTAAAAATTGTTAAAATGGTAAAAAAATTGATATTAGTTTCGGGAAAAAGAAATCCATTATTATTTTACAGCCTTCTACCGAGAAAATAATAGATTTTTTCCATTATTTTTCCCATGAAGAATTTTTGAAAATAATGAAAAAAGAAATCCATTATTATCTTAGTAGATGGCTATAAAATAATAATGGATTTCTTTTTCCCCAACCTAACATATAAGAACGCTTAGAACAAGTAATATATAAAAAAATGTTAAGTCAATTTCTACTTAGGTCAACAAAGAAAAATTTATTTTAGTGGCTTTTTATTAAATAATTACAATTAATATAAATAATTTATCAAAAATTATTGATTTCTACAAGAATTGAACTCGCATTCTTCACTTTCACGTGAAAAATAATGAAATCATTGCATTTTACCGATTGAGCTTCTGCCTGCTGATTTAAATTTTCATTACGAACCTCTAAAAAAACTATTTAAAGTATTAAAAATTAATTAAATAATTTAATTTAATTAGGAAAACTTAAAAAAATGTCATTTTGAGAACGTGATTACATGAAATGAAATAAATAGGAAATGTGATATTTTGTTAAATAATTAATGCGAGACAAAGTTTTTTGGATCGTTTGCAATACCAAAGTGACTCATTCAATGAAACCATTAAAATGAATAAAAATAAAATTTGACTTGCACGGGCACGCGGTGCTTGGCCGTTCAAAAAATGATGTTCGGACATGATGCATTGAAATATGCATAGCAGATTTTCTTTTAATTTTTTAAATTTTATTTTACAATTTCTTGTTTACAGATTACAGAAAGATCTATTATTATAACAATGTCACATGCCATAGATCGTAGAATTATATGGAAACGTGAAATTTATGGATGCACTTGGAATTAAGATTTATTTTTCTTGTATTCTATACATAAACTTTTTTTTCTGTTTTCAGGAAAACAGGGTACAGGTTAACTTAGACTCTAGTTGGCCATCTTTCTTTTTCGTTAATAAAGAAAGAAATGCTTCTAAGTAACATCTTTGATTTCTGTTGGGGAATGGATTTACAATTCAGGTTCAATGAGAATCATTGCTTAATGCATTGTAAAGTATCTTGAATTTCCTTTTTTCTCCAGAATATGGAGCAAATGAAGAAAACTGTAGGAATAGAGTATCTCAAAACAAACTCAAAAGCTACTGCACATTAAGGTGTGTGCATGTATGAACTTCACAATGAAATAAATGTTCTAAAAGTGACTAAGATAACAATGACAATTTCTGGTTTTAAGACAAAGATTTGTATAACACAATCTTTCGATGTTAAGTAAAATCAAATTGAATTAATTTTTGAAACTCTGAATCTTTAAAGCATTACTAGGTCTAGTTTAAAACAGCTTTTGTTTAGCTTAATTGTGATTAAATAACGAAGATATCCATGAAACTTGAAACAGAATTTCCTTCCCCAAATTCTGAACTACATAATCTAGAAAAAGTTAGCTGCGTTACACTGAGTAAATCTGATTCAGGATCACTTATATTAAATATAATGGATATTCAGGAGATAAGAATTTCAAAAATGTAATCTTCATATAATGCAGCCAAGATTTTATTCAATAAAACCATTATAGGCGAAGTGAAATTATGAAATATAATCAAGCTAATTCACAGATAATCATAATTATAATTATTATATAATAATAGTATTTAATTCTTATAATTCTATGTAATCAGTGATTAGCTGTATAATTATATTTAAAACAGAGATTAATTATTATAAACAATCTCTTAATGGTCTTCGCAAACGTCTGTTTTTGAATGTCTGGATGTAAATACTGTTTGAAACAAAATATTTACAGACACAAATCATTTATAATGTAATGTATACCTTAGATCGAATTTTAGATATTTACGTTGACTTTAAACTTTGATGTCGAGTGTGACTCGACATTCAACAATGTGATTCATTTTGACGTTTTATTTATTTATTTTTCCGATTTAATTGTTAAAAGCGCCTACATAATGGTTAAAAGATGTAGATTCATTTTTCAAAGAAATTAGACTTAAAAGAATTACATATATTTATTCTTCATAGCAAAAAGGAAATCTTTGTATTAGGTGAATAATTTTGCATCTAATTATTTTTCGGACTGCAAAGGCTTAAAGAAAAACAAACTTATGAGACAATACTAAATGCTAAATGGCGAAAGTCTTTAATGTTTACCTACTTTTTACCAATGAAACTGCTTTGTATCATTCTCAACTTTTTTAAACAATTCTACAAGCCCTTTTATTTTCTATGAATTCCTCTGCAACTATTGACATGACTGCAAAAATGTATCAAGTTAGAGACCCTGTTTAATTGACCTCAAATATCATTCCACACCAACTGGGATTCCTGCGATTCCAAAACGGTAACTCAGTAAGCCCGTCCCAAATCTCCGATCGGAAAATGTGTGTGCAGAACTATCGATAAGTCCGAAATCTCAAACTCTCTCTCCCCGTCATCGATCTTCAATGTCTCCGCTCCTTCAACAATCTGCAATTCTCGGCACTTAATTAGAAGTCTGTCCTTACATACATAAACAGCCCTCTCCAACAATTTACACTCCCGACGCATAGACACACAGACCGCGCATTCCGATATGCAAGATGAATGAGTCGGATTTTATCGAACACTTGCGAGGTGTTATAATTTGCAGTTCCTCACTGGATCTTCTCTATTAGATTCGTTTAAGTGCTGCGAAGTCGGTTTTAATTGGAGAATCCTGATTTAATGCGAGAAGACACCGGGACAGCGGTGACAGTCAACTTGTTGCCGCCGACTTTAGCCAGCCACTGTTCCGACAGGGCTTTAGGTAAACGCCGGAGAAAAGGGGGGCTACTAATTTTCTGCGAAAACTTTGACAAACAAATTAACGAGGTGTTCATGTCTCTCCAGTTGTAATTTAGATCTGTCTGCAGATTAAATGGAGGAAAAGGGAGTAAATCTTTGGTGAGTAGTGAGGTTTAAAGTGATTCCGTATTGGAAGAAGTAGAGAGCGAAAGTGTTAAAAGTCAAATTAAATGCTAAGAATTTCAATGGGAAATTAGAGATTTGTCTCTCCAAGGCATTCTAGTTAATACTTGAATCTCTGTCGTTAATAATAAATGATAGATACAGGGATTTGGTTTGCTTTAAGAATTGTTTTTATTTTTCAGTTATTTAACAGTATTATTAACATTTCTGTGTAATTCTACCGTCTTTCAATTATTACTTAGAAACATTAACAGACTTTTCATGTTCATTATTATCATAATTTTCGATTTAATATTTCTGTGAATGGCAGCGATAATTGTCTCTTAATGCGTTCTATATGGATTTGAAACCTCCACCTTTATTGATGATTTAAAGTGTAATTAAAGAAATTATTTATAAATAAAGTTTAAAGTTTAAGAAGCACTAAAAATTGTTTATAAATAAAGCGTATTTACTTTTATGCTAAAGATTTTGTACTTTAAATTACGTGCATAAATAAATAAGATTACAACTCTTGAACAACTAAAAAATATGTTGCCCTTTTTTAATGGTAAAAAATCTATTGTGATACTAAATATTTTTTTAAAAATTGAGAATAGTACTTCAATTTCGATCATTATTAAATCAAAAATAGAAGTTTATTAATTTGCTAAATACTTATATTACTTTAATGATGAATTACTTTTTCAAAATTTAAAGATGCCTTTCTATTGTTTAGTAGAGTTAAATTTTTTTATTCTCTTTCAATAATAAATCGTCTTAATAAATTAATTTCTGACGTTCAAGTATTTCAGATAGAAATATGCATGTTTTAATTATTTCCTGTTTGGTTTATCTGTATATAGGGCATTTGGAGAAAAAAAATTCAAATGAATTAAAAATATTAAATAGATAAATTTATCTTTACAGCTTTGAATATTCGAAAATAATAATAAAACAGCGCTTCGAAAGATCTAGCGCAATATGAATTGAATCAAAACTTATGGAAATAATTATGGAAAAGAGATATAGTAATTTGGTATAATAATATTTATAGGTTTGACGCTATTGGAAATTAAGGTTTTCAGACATTTCATGGTCCAAGAATTATTCCACTTATTTTACGAGATAAACCTACAACTTTCAAATTGTTACTTTGTTACTTCGTATGCTTTCCCATATGCCGTACATGCATCAATTTATCGAATTTTGATAGTTGTAAACAAAAAATAAACCATTCATAACAATTATAATTCAATTGTAAAATGACTTCAAATACGTAGATAAGTCAAGTATTCGATGGATTTTCATCTGATTAAAAATAAGAAAATATTCCTAAAAAAGAGGGTGTCATCTTATTAGATAATAAAGAAAATAAAAGTGTTAAGTGCTTTAGAGGATTGATTCACATTTTTACATTTTCTTTATGAAATATATAATTATTTGATTATATTTAATTTGATGGGATGTATTGGCTCTAGAATTTTTTAGGATCAAGTTGAGCCAAAGATATGGTAAAATATACAAGAAAATCGAGTAGTTATCGATAAATTTCCTTTTTGAAATTTTCATGTATATCTCTGAATCAGACCTCTACCAGTCTAAACAAAAGCACATTTTTGGCATATGAATCTCTCAATATAACATTTTTTTTCTTAATGGGATAGCTCAAATCAGCCTTCAGATAGATATATAAAATTGGATTTATTGTCAGTACAACGAATTTGCAAATTTCTACCCCGTATTGAAATAAATTTAATTTAAAAACATTTGGTTGTTCGAGTACAAGTGAACGCAAAAAATATAAAAGATTAAAGGGTGGTCGGATAAAATTTTGTACCCATATTTAATATATAAAATGTAGATCCGAACAAATTTTGAACCAAAACCGTCGTTTCATTAATCGTATGAAGTATTTTACTTATGCTTGTCTATAAGTGCAATGATTCAAAAACGTAATAGTCCAAATAAATGAAATTTCGTATTTTTCTCTAAAATTGCGTTTTGTGTCAAATTGGGATTTTAATCGGTTGAGAAAACATATTCAAAATCCCTATTTGGTGTTCTTTACAATAATGCAACATAAAAGTCACTCAATTGAAATAAAACTCTGTACACTCCTGATGACCAGAGCTTGTGCAAAGTATTTTATTGTTCCTTATGGCACTTACCATGGACAAGTTCGCTGTGGTAGTCAGCGATCTAAGCCTAATCAGCATCTCATGTTTCGTAGTAACACCAACTAAGGACAAAAGTATGACTTTTGCTACTCCCTCATCACATTCGCTTTCACAGCCCCTTTTTAATGGAGGGGCACAATTACACACCTTACAGATAGAAGAAAGAAGAATAACCATGCCTGAACCTGGGACGCGCTAGCCCTAGGCCAGGACGCCGGCTTTGCAAAGTATAAAAACTCTATTCGATGAAAAAGTTAAAAAACACTTTTATAATTTTCAGGGAGAAAATTTTGGATTGCCTTTCGTCATGGGCAGATTATCTATTAATCGTGAAAAATTCTTTTAACAATCAGAACGGTCATAATCTATACATTTCTTTATAATTGACAGTATCTATTTAATCTAAAATATTTTCAAGTTATTAATTTGCATGTTATAATTTTTAAATGAAAATGGAGGATAATAAAACATAAATATTTTAAAATATTTATAATGCATATTATCTCAAAAATCCATTTGCTCACTATCCTTGATCGAAAATTTTCTTTTCAATTTATTTATCATAATTATCCGATCCTTATTTAAATACATCAAATCAAAAATCTGGAAAAATAAGAGGAAAAAAATTATGATTATAGGAAACACGCATTACTTGATATTAAAAATCAAATTATGTTGTTAAAAAACATCTCGAAACTAAAAATTGAACTTCCCATTCATTACGACTTCATAATGCATCAAATATTTTGTTACAGCGCGTGCGGATAAAAATACTCGCCCAGCTAACTAGATTAAAACCTCTGTGAGGGTTTATTAGATTAAGTCGAGAGCAGTCGAACTTTATTAGTCTTATCAACGCTTCATTTTGCACGGGAACGAGGGAAACGACTTGTTCCTTTGTATTTTGTATTCATTATCTCTCCTGTTTATAGACTGTTGCATTACTTTTTGTAGTTGCTTATTTTATTCATTTTATGGAGTTAATTCGATTTGAGGCTGGTATCAGTTCATTTTCGTGACATCTGCGTTTGGTTAAGCAAATCTATATGACATAACTATTCAGCATTAGTTAAAGGGGAGTATTTATTTGTTATTGCCTGTTATGACTGGAATATAAATGCTGACATAGTGTTTTGTTTTTATAAAACAACAGAAATTAAGTGATTTTTTATATCTTAAAACTAATATTAATAATGAAATTATTAAAATCCCCATGTATTATACATTAAAATATACTGTAGTAGATTACATTTTTAATCTACTAATTTACTTTTAATACTTAAAGTTATTAAAAAAATATAAAGGAAATTTACTGACATTAAATATGATATTGTTAAGAAATATGTATATTTCTTTCTTGAAACGTTAGTCTCTTCATTATGAAGATAAATTAACAGAAATTTTAATAAATCTAAAATGGATTATTATGACTCGTCAATCTTGGTTACAAAAGTGAAGGTTCTGGAAAACACAAAATATATGACCGTATCTAACAAATATATGACCATATATATGGAAATTCTGAAAATTTCCCTTGGTTTCAAGCCTTATTTATAAATGACAAGGTGGTTTTACGAGGATTCGATTCTTTTTATCTGAAAAGGAATTGTTTATTCACTTTTTCTGGGCATTATTACAATTTCTTTGCAAAAAAATAATCAAATAAGTGATTTGCTGTCCGTTTATGCTGTTAGTATCTGTAATTAATACTTTTTTCTTTAATTCTCGGCACTTTTTTCTGTCGTCCATTCTCCATGTTTTCTGGAATAATTTCTAAAAGTACAGCATCCGGGGTAATCTGAATGAACCGGATTACCGCGTTATTACTCTGGAAGAAATTGTGGTTGTTTTAATGTTTATCACTGGCCACGGTACAATCCTCTTATAGCATGATCATCGATATGGTGGTAGCCAAACTGACACCTTTACTTTATCCAACAAATAAACGAGAACTAACTGCAGCTACGTAGCTTAATTTCTTATGTATCTTTTGATGAGCATTTATTCATAAAATAATACAAATTGCTATAATGTACGAATAGGAATGGAAGGCCACAACAGAATTAGCTGGAACTTTCACCGAGTTCTAAACTCCATCTCTGGTCTAAGTACAATCTTCCCATAAAAAGCTAGCAATGGTTAGTGAACCTAAACCAAAGTGGCGAAAAGCAACCACCTTACCAGAAGCTTTCCCTTCCTTTTTTGAGACTCACTTAGGGTGACATATTCATTAAATAAAATAAAACAGCGCTTTCTGTTATCCAGCATATTGGATCCTTTAAGCAATTTTCCATCGGAAGTTATTTGCAGCAATATTTTTCTGGATTGCGATCTGCAGATGTATTTAAAAAGATTCCATACTCTAAAAGATCACTGCAAGATAACTGTTAGAACATAACTTGTTCTTTTAAATGCTGTTTTTAATACGCATTTATTTATAACAACGATAACGTACACACATAAAAATATTTTTCTTTGTATCGTCACAATCAGTATGAGTAGAAAAGTAATAAATCAAAAAAATATAAAGAATTGTTCAAAGCTCAAAATTTATTTTTTAAAATTTATTATTTGAAATTAAGGAAAAAGATGTCTCACAATAAAATTACTATTACAAAAAAATAATTATTTTAATTTTAATATGGCACAAAAAAAAATATATATATTTAAATCAATAGGTTCCAAATTTATAAAAGGAAAAGTCTAGACTTTTGATTAATTTTTAAGTAAAATATATTTACATTTCAATAACCTTTTCTTATTGAGAGTCAGATACGTAAGAACTAATTGTGTGACCAGTTTGGAAGGAATCACTTTGGAATCTTTTCCTTCATAAGCGTGGTGAACAAATTTTGCATTATTATGTATTTTACAGATATTATCCTTTTGAAAAAACTAAGCAATGTCATACTGAATGCTTTCCGATGTTTTATTGTATCGTTATTAAATTATTCACATGATTATGACATATTATTCGATATCATTAGTGCTAATTTTAAGCTATAAAAACTATTATTGGAGGAACTTTTATTTCTAAAAATAAAATTTACCACATATTTACTTTTTTCAATGTTTTGAACATACTGAATGGAAAATTTCATTAAAATTTTTTATGTATTTTATATGTAAATGCCATCAAATTAAAAAAATGCAAGAAAAAATCCATATTTACTTGAAGTGTAATGTATAATAAATTATTTTATACGTCTTAATTGCATAGCAAATAATGACATTGTAAAAGTCTTATACAGAAAGAAAACATAAGACAAATTCTATTTACTGACAAATATATCTTATTCATGATTTTACACGATTGAAAAGTTTATAAAAGTTAATACACAACATTTTAGTTTATTAGTTTCTTCGCAATCAATATGACATATTTATGTCTTTAAAAGCGAATTTTTGAGGTAATCATACTTAGAAAAATGGACAAGTATAAAAATCTGAAACTGAAAAATTCGACTTTATACTTTTAAGAATAGGAAAGTGAATATTGTAAATAACATTAACTGAAATGAGCTTTTATAACTTCACTTTCAATAGAATTAAAGTAATATGATCGAAAATATACATTTTTTAAAAAAAAATTATACAAAGCAAGTCTTTATTTTACATGTATATTGAAATTTTTCTTATGACAATTAAAAGATTTTTTTTTCTAATTAAATATCACTTTTTAATATCCACGATAATATTATTTTATAAACACATTATTTTTAAATTTTTTATTTACGGAGACTTTTATTTCTACTTTCACAGTAAATGCCTTTTGTGTTAAATTTTAATTGAAAACTTTCCACAAAATAATAATTAAATTTAGATAAATTTCTTTTTGTACTTACATTAAATAATAATGGCTATATTCGACAAATATATATAAAGAATGCATAAATAGTTTATTAATTTTTGATAAGAAAATAAAAAATATCATTTGATTTCAGTAATTGATAATAAAATTCTAAAAGAATATGTAGCATAAATGATTGTTCTTTCCCAGTTATTCAAAAAAGTCTTAAAGTAATTCTTTTCCCTTTCAAATTTTCCTGAAGTAAAAAAAAGTTTTCTTAAATTCAATCAATTTTGTGTTTAAACTACTTTTTCCTTACATTTTCAAATGCTAGAAAATCACGAGCGAATATTTATTTTTTTCCCCCTGTTGCTATTCAAACCTTAGAAGGGTTTCTTTTTTAAACAAACATTTGCTCAAATCGAAAAGATTTTGTTTTGTAATGAGACAAATTAAGTTTGAGAAAACGAAAGCACTTTGTGTCGATCAAATATTTTATTAAATTAGGAAAAAAAGTCAAAATTTACCTGCGATTTCAAATCCTTTCGGGAGGAATAAAACTCAACTCTTGCTAAAAGCGCGGGGAAAAAAAGTTAATATTTTCTTCTAGCTCGTAGCCTCGAGAGGGATCTAACGTGGCTTTTTCCCATTAATTATAGCTCCGAAGTTACTAAGCAACGTAGTCTATATATTTAAAAAAACTCTCCTTCTTAACATCATTATATTTATTCTCTTTAATTTGTTTCATTCTCTAATAGCGATGTTGAGGTGAAATTTGTTTAATTACACTTTTTTTGCTTCTTATTTTAGTTTTCCCTTTTTTTATTTTTGGTATTTTTCTTCATCGTTTGCTTCTTTTTTTCCTGAAGTGAAATGAAGGGGATATTCCCCGACAGAATGTTAAAGACCAGAAAGGCAGTTATGGTGGAACCGGAAGGAAATAAAATTAATAGCTTGTGACGAATGCGTTTTTAACCAAATTGTTTCTGGGATATGGTTTATTTAGCAAAAACTCACAGTAAGAAAACCTACCCAGAGTCAGACCGCTTAAACGAGATTAAACTGCCTGAATCTAACATGAAATAGGAAAAAGGGAAGAAGACTTATTTTCCTCTTTTATTTTATTTTTCGTTTTATGCTGGGTTTGCCTTTAAAAATGCATGTACATGCCCGCATAAATGGCTTAAGGTGGGATTACATCTACCAGACAGAAACAATTTTCGTTCAACACATTTCAAGCATTTCCCTGCGTAAATAAAAAATAAATTTGTCGAGTGTTTTAAGCCATGATTGAATGAAAAAAAAAGAAATATTTTTCAATAATATCTTTCCATATTATGATAGGGTTTTCAAATTTGTCATTTTATCTTCGATTAAAAAATATTTAAAAAGAACATAAATTGAATTCGACATCTTTTTTAGTAAATCTTAGTTTTAGATTTCTTTGAATCCGTAAGAGTCTTTTTTGAAGAATTTTTTTTTATCAATTTGACAGGCAATTAACTGAAATTATTTCTCAAAAAAAGAATGGGTTTGAAGAATGTAACGGTTTTTGCTATAAAACTGCAATTTTTTTTATCAAAAAATAAATGCAATTAGACGAAAACGAAAATATCTTTTTATTCTTCCACGGACTAGAAAAATGGGCATTTTACCATCAATGATAAAAGAAATTTGGCACATATTTCGGCTACCAGAATTACAGATCTGTAAAAGATATAAAGCCAAATTGTGCCAATTGGCTTGTTGTACTTCTCATTCTGTATATTTGAATATATGTATTAACTCAGAAGCTTAAATATTTAACAGAAAAGAAAAAAATTAGTGTGTAAGTCTTGGTACTAAATTTGGAAATCTAAATCAAATTTAAAGCCAATTGTCAAGGAAGGAATTTCAAAATGCACATTATATTTTCTTCAGTAAATGATAAATACAAAACAGAAGGATTAATAAAGAAGGATCGATCAGCTATTAGATGATGGTATGCCAACTTCATTAGGGATAAATAAAAAAAATCTTGTTAAATATTTTTTTCTGGACAGTAATAAAGTGTGATTCATTAATAGGTTTGTTTTAAAGTAAGTTACTTAGAGTAATGTAATAAATGAAAAAAGTTTATCAATTCTATGGATGTCTTCAATAAAAAAAAGTATGACGAAACAAAATTAGTTCAACATTTAAACTAACTTTATTTGAGTTATATTCAATATTCTTATTAATTCTATGTAATGTTTCATCTGTATTAAATTATAGTTAAAATTTTAATTTTAAAAGAATCATTATATGTGTTTCATCATCTCATGTTCGTAGAATTTATGAAATTCTCATTAAAAATAATCAAAATTACGAATTAATGAATGAAAACTTTTAGAAAGCATTTTGGTTTTGTTTTTAATGACGAACATATTTTGTTGGCGGAAATTTTAATTATAATAATTATTTAAAAAATAGGCGTGTATTGGGGTTTCGCTTTGAAAAAGTCAAATAATTTTATCTAATGCTGTGGAATATGGCTTTAAAAAGTTGCTTACAATGAAAAGGTGCACTTTAAAGTTAATTTTCAAATTTCACTAGTATTTTGATTAATTAAATATTAAACTAGATTTAGGTGGGTTTTTTTATGATTGCTGATTATAAAATATTATCTCAAATGTTTTTTCCCTCCATTTAAAAGATATTAAATTAGCATATTAAAATTATTAAACGATTTCTTAGCTTACATTTAATAAAATTTTAAAAATATTTTAAAGTAATTTTAAAATAATGCTTTCATTTTTGTGAATGGAACTCAAATTATTTTTATTGCTGTTTCTATTATATGATCCCTGTTTGATTTTTTCATTGTCGATAATTGAAATATGAAGATACAAACTATTTTACATGTTATGTTTCAATATAAAGCATAAATTTAACTGAAGTTTTGATTTTTTGGCGATTGCAGTGAAATTTTAAATTCAAAAATTACTTTTATAGTTTTGTTCTTTAAGATTTTCGTTTTTGCTATCGGATTAGAAGTCGGATCTTTTTAAAGTAAAAAACTACTCAATATTCAATAATATAATAAATAAATAGAGGAAATACTTTCCTCCAAGCACACAAAACCTTAGAAAGAGTATTTTTATTTATTTCTGTTCTTATATTTTTACAAATGACTTCATTAATAATATTTTAGGATTAGTTGAAGATTAATCACCATATGTTCGAAATTAATATACAAATTGTGTACGAGATAATAGAAAATTAGGATTCATAGAAAATTTAGAAGATATCAAAAGATGGTTGGTATAAAATTCCTAAAATAGTACGAGTTACGACTATTAAAATTAAGGAGTATTTAAAGAATGGTGAAATTAGAATTTAAAAAATGTAAAAGTTTCAGTTTTATTTTGTAATACCATTTCTGTTTCATGTGTTAATATAAAAATAATTAAAATATAGTCTGGATTATTCTTAAAAAGAATGTAAAAGTTGTAATTATGAGCTATTAGTAGAAAAAGAATAATTTAGCAATTTCTTTTCACTTTCAATAACGTCAGAACAATATATCATAAGGATATCCATGCCCTATTATTAACATCAATTATTAACAGATATTATTTACAGATCTATTACTATTTAGTTTTATGCGTAACTAAGTTTGAATACTGCATTTATTGTACAGCAATTTTAAAATTACTCCTTTCAATAATAAAATTAAAAATTTCTCTTTTCTATTCAAAAAGATTAAATATGATCAAATTAATGTAAGTGCTTTCAACATGATTTTTCTCTTTTCAAATGTAATCGCACACCTTTACGTGTAAGTTTACTGATAGGAAATTCCGCGCTAACATTTCACAAAAGCAATGAGTTAGAGCAAACCGAACAGTTATGATTAATTCCAAAAAATATAATAATAAAAATAATAATTTCGAAACTTAGAAAACCCCGCCTATAAAAAAAATCAAGTTTCCTTTCAACTTGGTTGCACCTCAACATCTCCACCCACCCCATAAAAGAAATAAAAAAATAGTTCCTCCTGATCCTCTGGCGGCCACAGTACGACTCAAAGTATTTTGTATCAATGCGCACACACAAAAGCAAAAAGATTCCTCCCGGAGGAAAACTTTTAAAAATAGAAAATGAAAAGCAAAACCTCGTATGAAAATCGATTTCGGCGTTTCCATTCGATTCGGCACTAAGGGAATTCCAGCGCGGGAGTGGAGAGAGTGGAAAAGTAAATAACTAAAAGAGGAAATAAGTCAGAACAGAAGAAGGAGAGGGAAGAAGAAGAAGAAAATAATATATCTATGGTCTTGCAGGCAGATATCTCCTAGTATTGCGATGGAAGCCGAGTTTTACCTAAAGCCATCAAGGAGTGTGTGCTGTCGGAACGGAACAGATACCGTGTTTTTTGATCGATTTCGTCACGAAGAAATATTCCGAAACTTAATTTTACTCCTGGACGTCGAAATTCCTTAAAAGATTAGGAAAAGATAAAAACTTTTATTTCGTCGGCTCGTACTTTCGGGAATTGTTTTTAGTTAAGCTAAACTTTAGCAAATTGTCCAATCAGTTAGGTTTTTTTTTCTGTAAAATATTCAAATTATAATGATAAATTGTCATGAACATGTTTCTAAAACTAAGTTTTTTTGCTATTCAACACCTTAACGTATTTTAATTTCCTCTTATCTTTTAATATGCAAAGAAAAGTATTGAAAAAATATAAAATGTTGTTCGTCAAAAATTTTTAATTTGACAACGTGCCTTAATGTCCCCGTTTCACAATTCCATGAATCTGAAAAGGAGTATTTTTGTAATTATACCTATCTATCTGTCTTTATGCAATGAACTTGATTATTAAATGTTTTAATCAAGTAAGATGAAATATGGTAAATTATTTTTACAGCAAATTTGTGGCTTTCTATAAAATTGTGATCAAAACCTGTTCAGAAGATTGCCAAAATAATATTAACGATAAAAAATTAATATAAAAAAGCTTTATAAATAAAATTGATCACACAAATTCATGAAGCAAAGTGTAGACATCTAACAAAATTTTAAGTACATTCACAAAGTGTTTAGCCATTTGCAATATTGTACTTTCTCATGCATGTAAATACAACACTTTGAAAACAAATGATAATTGAAACATATTTTTAGCGTCTAAAGTCTAGGTGTAAAAGTTTATTTAGTGACTCTCATATAAAGATCATCCCAATGATCCATTAGTCCTAATGACATTTATTTGCTCCTTTTTTATTTGTAAATAAGAATTATAATGACTATAATTACTTTAACATAAAGATTATCTTAGATTATCTTAGTTATAATATAAGTAATATCTAATAAACATATAAATTTCTGAAGAAGGGCATTTAATGGGCGCCTATTTATTTAATTTAAAACTTTTACATTATTATTTATTAAACACTTCAGGTGTCCAGCTGTTTCGCAGGGTGTATTGGTAATATTTGATTTGCAATAAATCGTTTAGATATAACTATATATTCATGATTTACCTAAACTGCTTGACATTAACACCATCTTATTTGAATTATTTTAATAAATTTATTTATTTATTTTATATGCGATATTTCTAATAAAGGCTTAAGCTTTCTAATAAAATTATCTTGCTATTATAACCTCAAATATCCTATTCATCTATTAAATTTTCAAATTTTTTCTTCCCATTTTTTTTAATTCATCTTGCACATTACACTGATATTAAACAGAAATTCTTCTTCTTTAGCTTTCAACGACAGAAGAAAATTATGTGATTAAATATATAATGAAATAATGAACAAAAGTTCGAATTCCAAGGCTAGTACTGAATCTATTGGAAAGTAGTAAAAACAATTTTAAAAAACCAAAATTTAGGGTCATTATAACAATTTTAACAATTTAATAACAATCAACATTTTTTTTGAAAATTTAGAAGTCCTCTTAGTAAATTGGCATCATTAAAAGGAGAATATTTTAAATTCTGAAATCATGTAAAAATTTATTTTTGTACAATATTTGATGAAGTTATGAGGAAAGACGTCAAAATTTTGCTTCTAAAAATTCTAAATTTGGAAAATAAACGATTCAATTTGTACATTTTGATTCTCTAATATATATGGAAAAGTGTAGTAGATATACGTCAAACGACTTGGCCTCTAAAACGTCAACCCAAACATATTTTTCTTTATTATTAGCAAAATAAAAAAGTCCTAAATACAAATATAAAAATTTGAACCACATTCCCAAAATGGTAGCATCAATGGGACTAAAAACTGATTAACACTACATAAAAATAAACAAATAAGCTAAAATCTGTTATTTATTATCTAAATGAAATTGCATTTTTTGATTATAACTACTAATATAATAAACTAAGAAATATATCAAAGTACAAATGGTGAATAGTGGAGAAATGAAAAGTTTTCAATACCATAGTTGTAAAACATGAAATATATTTTCGAAAGTATTAGAGCAAAAAAATAGAAATTAAGGAACTTAATTGTTTTAATATTTGGTTGCACTTAAGTTTCATAAAAAATTTCATATTAGATTTAAAAAACAAATTCTTTTCAACTACTTTTCTAATCAAAATTTTATTCTATAAAAACCTATGTTATTACAATAATTAATAACTAAAATAATTTCGAAACAAAAAATTTTTTTGTACACATTCCATATTTATTAATCCATAATTGATAATTATGAATTTAATAAGTTTTGATAATCTATAATTTATGGGAAAATAAATTCGCTTCTTATTTCTACTTATTTAAATTCCTTTATGACCACAAAATATTTAATTTTGAAAATTTGACTTGAATAATGCTTATTTAAATGCATTTTGCAGAGAAATACTTTTGAAAATGAATTACACCAATGATGCCATTTTTATAAGTCATGTTGAATTAAAGTTATTGTTTTCACAAAATGGAGAAAGTTTCAACAAAATTCTTCAACTAGAAAAGGATTATGGAATATTTGGGTTTTCATTTGAGAAATGCAGAAGGATTCTGACAACGCTTGCATTATTTTTTTTATTGGTTTACCCGCTTATCAAAATATTCATAAAAAAGCAAACAGAATGATTAATGGGATTTAAATGTAGTGAAATGAGACTTAAAAATGAATAGAGACAAAACTGTCAAGACATATACTTTCCTCAAAATTATGATATTATTTACATTAGTAGACTTAACTTGATAAAAGAATGGTTTACTAGTTTTTTCTTTATATATTAATAAAAAAAAGTGTAAATTGTATTGATTTTTTCTAGCTTCTGAGATATTTTATTTAGATAAAAATTCATTGCTTAACATGTAATTGAGAATTATTTTAACGTAAAGTATCCAAGAATGCATGATAAAGTGATATTTGAAATACTGAGTTTTAAATTATTTCTTTGATCTAAAAGAGGCGTGGTAATTTTATTATGACATTCATTGCCACGTTTCGCATTTACTGTTTATAATAATATAATCTATCACAGCGGATACATTTTGTTGTTAAGTGATTACATTTTTCATGAAATTGTGACATCTCATAAATTGTTTTTGAATAAAATTTTGTAAGAATTTTATGACAATTTATCACTGTGATAATATCGTGTATTTTTCAATTTGCTAATTTACTTTAATTATTTCAAACAGTGTTAAGATATATAACTAAAATCTAAATACACATATTGATAATTGTTAAATTTTTAAATATTTAATTCTGTATAGTCTCCTTTATAAAATCGTTTGAATTTAGTTTCTGCGATCATTTTTTATTTTTCATTTTTAAACTTGAAAAAAATATATTTTGATTATATTCAACCCATTTAATACCATTTTTTTAATTTTTGAAGCTGTTAAAATATTTCTACAAAAACAATTTATAAATATATAAATAACTTCTAATTTTTTAAAATTTGTTTTAAAAAATTCTCAAATTATAAAAGAGAATAAGCAATAAGTCTATTAAAAAGATTTTACCATACTATTTTCTTTAATGTTTCATGAAAGGAAAATAAAAAAACAACAACTTGAAATTATTATCAGTCAATCCTAATATTTTATGATCGTACAAAAATACAGCTTATTTCCTAATTCATCTACAGAATTTTTAGCTATCATTTCATACATTTCGTAGCTAGAAAGGTTTTCCTGCATACCTCTTTCTCAGCTCTACCCGCTCAAAAACACTTTTTACTATTTTCTAAGTATTTTTTACTTTTAAAAAACACAATGTGATTTAATAGTGCTTATTCAGTCAATCTGATACCAATATTCAAAAATATAAGTATTTTGTAAAACTTTTCTTAATTTTAACACATATTATAACGGTGTGAAACGTCTTTCGTATGGAAAACTAATTTACAAAAATTGCCCATGAGCACAAATACACACAAGCAAATATTACTCTAATAAAAAAGTTTTCCAAATTTGCTTTCTTATTGTCTGAAACAACTTTATGTTTTCGAAGTTTACATAGTCATTTATCTCGATTTATATTTATATAGATTTTATAAATTGAGATAAATAAAATACTTCATTTCAGCAATTCTTCATATAACGTTTCATAAAAAATTGAATTACGGAATAAATAAAGAATATATTACGAATACTAACACATTACATAATCTGAAATAATCTTTCTATCTCATCTCCGTTTTCAAAGTATGTATTAATGTTACATATGGTAGCTGAAAATTAAAATCTTTAGTTTAACAGTTTTGAAACTTTAAAAGAAAGCCTTATTAAAAAACTTATTAAAAAGCCTTATTAGAAAGCCTCTTACATTATTTTTTCCTTGTAGGAAGCGTATAAAGAAAAATTTTAGTATGTTTGAAAAAAAGTTAAAACTCAAAATTTCATGTTTCAGCACTCAGTTTTTGAATCCTAAGTCAATTAAAATCTAAATATTCCTCTAAATCGTAGCCTAAATCCTAAGATAAAATATTTTTAATTCATTAAATGCTAAAAGGAATACACATGTAGGTTATTAAAAATTTCTTTTTCCACATTT
The DNA here is from genome assembly GCA_026289955.1 of Argiope argentata. Taxonomy (NCBI): domain Eukaryota; kingdom Metazoa; phylum Arthropoda; class Arachnida; order Araneae; family Araneidae; genus Argiope; species Argiope argentata. The sequence goes on from JAOUZG010009418.1 coordinate 2,843,907, forward strand.
ATAGAAAAGTTTTGTTATAATTTTCCTTTCGAATGTAATTTCTTGTCATATTTATAATCTTATAAATATTTTGTTTTGATTTAATATATACGAAATCATAGGTTCGAATTTTTATTAAAATAACTCAAAGAATCGGATAAACAAATAATTCAATTTAAATTACATATCTTTTACAGTAAATTAAATAATTATCCTATTTTCAATTTTTAAAAAATAATATATGATTTTTAAGTAGTATTAATATTATAATTAGTCATATCAATTACTACTTAATGCTTATAAATCGAGCAGTTATAATAAATTTTAAATTCTCAATATTTAACATCGATTCAATGAATAGTCAAATTTCGTTAATTATTAATCAACTTTCCCTCATTACCAAGTAATATAGAGTTTAGTTAAAATAATTCCCTCTAACGTATCAATAATAACCAGAAATCTTATATTTAAGTTTAACTATATTTTAAAACGGTAATACATTATACCAAAATAGATGTAAACGAAATTAATTTATCTATACATCTGAAATTTCAAATTCCTTTCAAAAGGAATTTATTCTTAGAATTTTAAATTAGTTTTGCAGTTTATTATCCCCCTATTCGCAGCTTTGAAAGTTTATCGAGCAGCGTTGGCAACGTTTAGAGTCTGGCGAAATGATTTTCGAATGGTATGCAGAGTCATAAACACTTAATGCAACGAGGAACGAAACGCACAATTTCGGATTACGACTTTCGAAAACTTTTATTTTCGAAACAGTTAGTTAGTAAAGCTTGCAAAATGTACTATTTACAGAGAATCTGGAATCCATAACTAATTATTCCCCTGAAGTCATTGAAGTATTTCAAAATTCTCGGTTGTGAGTTAAATTTAAGGCATAGGTATCAAGGTTTCTTTCTTTGAAAGCTTATAACTTTGTAGGGTTTAAACACAAAAACTACAGCAAAGCAATAATTATTCGAACTGCAAGATATGTTTGGAATATTAAAAATAAAATTTTAAAAAGTCAGAAAAAATTAACAATTAACTAACGAAATTTTAATATTCAGAAATTGAAAAAAAACTATCAATATTTTAAAATTTATTTAAATACGGAACCACAAACCTTAAGATTATTAAAGTATATCTCAAAGTATACTAACAAAAGCAAAAATATTCAATTAAATATATAACAATAAAAATAATACAAAGTAAAAAATCGCAAAAAAGCCATAATAAAAAAAGATTCCAAATAAATAAAATAAAATAAATAATAAAGAATGATAAAAAAATAACAAATAAAATGAATGGACAAAATTCTTCAATTCTAAATATATATTGAAATAAATCCTTAATCCCTAGTAAACTAGTTTCTGCAAAACTTTGAATTGCGCGGATGTGAACAAATTGATTTTATCCCCCGAGGAGCAATTAATATATCGAGCTCTTTTATCCCCCATTCTTTTTAGATTTAGTTGTTGGTTTTCATTATTTCGCTGTGATATAATTTAAAATTATGCACAAATATTAAAATTTGTGTATCTACAATTCACATCTTTAGATTAGGTGGACTCATCAAGGTTATTTAAAAACAGTTGAATGTAACTATTCGCTTCCAAAATATAATTTTCGAATGGAAACTAAAGAATGTAATTTCCAGTCAATTTTATTCTAACTCTGTTTTCAGCTTAAGGAAAGTTGGCATTTTGGAAGAATGGTGTTTATTTATAATATTAATTATTGATGATTATGGCTATTATTTGTTATTGTCATGATGATAAGGTGATTTGTGTTATGATTATGTCTATTATTTGAATATCTATTATTCCATAACTTATTTATATGTCAACATTTATTGCTATGAAAATAGGCCGCTATACAAGCACAGCATGAGGTGATTTCAGAATGCTTATTACTTTCCAATTCTGAACTCATATCTACAATTCAATACCAAGACTCGTAACATTTCGAATTACGTTGCAATTTTGATAATGTTTGATAAAATCTCACACTTCTTTATATTTTAAGGCAATGAATGTATCAAGCATATCTTCTGAATTTTTAGCAAACATTCACTTCTTTTACCATTCAAATTATGCAATATCATTTTACACAGAAATATTTAAAATTTTTACTTCTAAAAATATAATTTTAAACAATTTTATAGAGCCGTAAATTCAATAGTATTTTGAGCACATCCTTTTGAATATATTTCTTATTCAATTTATCTATAGTCTTGCTAGTTAACAGACTCAAATTTAAGGGCAAAATGGCATACACACTTAAAAACACCATTCTGAGTAATTGGATTTTGTAAAATTTTCATGCGACATTTTTTTTTCTCAGCAAACTGTAATAATTGCATAGAGAATTTGAAAATTATTTATTATCTTGTTAAAATTCTGTGACTGTGTTGATCCGTAATAAAAGTTTTCTTCACTTCTTCAAAAGACCTCAAAGATTCTCATATACGTCGTTGCTTCGTTGTTTGAAATGTTTCTCTTCATGACATGTAAATTTATTATTTCCCATGTCTTGCTTGATGTGTATAAAATAAATTTGAAATAAAATATTGACAAACGCATTCTTACATATCTTTGAATTTTTCACTACATTTTTTTTACATTCCAGATACATTCCAAAAAATTCAGTAATACCCCGAGTGCCTAATCATACTATATATATAAGAAGTTGAAAAAGTTAGCATTAGAAAGAAGATAAAATCTATTGGAATTTCCTAATTCTTGAAAATACTTTTGCATTAGTATTATAGGTTAAGCTAAAAAAACCTAAGCTATCTGTTTATTACTATTGGTTAAATTATCTTTAAAATCAATTTTAATCGAATTTGCCGAAATTCTTCAGTAGAAAGATGTAGGCTTCAATTCAACAAATTGTGAATTCAACGAATTTCATCTCTACATCTAATTTAATAGTTGTGAAATTTACCGGAAAGTTCTGGTAACTATTTATGGACATTAAAAGGCTTATGAGAGTTAGGATTTGGGCACTTCAGTTTAATTACCTCTAAAGCCAATGGTCGAAATTTACTAGTAAATATACTTATGAATATTAAAAATTTCAACGTTTATAAGACAGCAATTTTTTCGATTAATTCTGTGCAAATCATCCTAGTTCAAAAATGTTCTTTTATGCATTGATTATGAATAAATGGTTGCTAAAAGCTAATTACCGACTCTTTCTGCGACAGATTAAGACAATAAACAACATTATGCGCATAGTTATATATAAAGACTCTCTTTCCTCCTAAACATCGATGTCTTGAAAGTCTAGATCTACTGCATAAATGCATTACAATAGTGTTGTGAACATTTAGAAAATTGACAATCACAGTGCGTCATCATCTAACGTTGAATTTCTACTTCCAGTCATTCGAAGTACAATTCTAGTGACATGATGAAGGTGTAGTGGCAAATAAAACCCCCAAATCATTATTTAGGTGCTCTGTACAACTATTACTTGTTTACCATTGCAGCTATGCAAGCAATGCAACCTCATAGTCCTTATTGAGACACACTTAAAATTTTTTGTTATGTACAATAACAGTTATGTAAGCAATATAACCTTAATGCCATTATTGAGGAACAATCTATAAATATTTACCAAACATACAAATAACAGTTATGTGGTTAGTTAAATGAGATAAATGTTCTGCTGGAATTTTGCATTGTTAATAGTAAGGACATCAAACACATGGCATAAAGTTTTGATTGCGAGACACATGAGGAGAGACACACTCACCTTGAGTAAAGGCAGCCCTGGGCAGCACCATTGAGGACGAAGTGTAGTCCTTTCTGAACACATACACACACACACGGACAGACACACAGACACTCACAGACGTGGTCACAAAGACGTGGCTCGGTCGTCTTCAGTGAAGTCGTAGCAGAAGTAGAGATGCAGTTGTGAGTGGTGTGCTGGGGAAGGCGGCGGTGGAGAGGGGTGGTGGAGCCACATGGGGCGGCGTGCCGGGGCTCAGGTCAGTGGCCGGGGCAGATACTGTGCAGGAACTCACGCCGGACCGCTCCTGAAAAAATGAACAAAAATGTTAGTGTAATCTATCTTCAACAGCATAAAAAACTTGTGTCAATTGCTAATTAAAATTTAAATAATATGATGGGGATCGATACAATAACCTTTTTTATTTAAAAAAAAAAAAGAAAAAAATGGCATCATCAAGAATGCACAAGGAAGAAAAGGTATTTGACCCAATAGATGTTTTGACATGTAGCAAAAATTTAGTAATATTATTTAAATATTTTGATGTATCATATGGAAGAAGTCACGTGATGTTTCACCTTAATTTATTATTGAGCAAGATGAATGAATGATATATATAACGGAATTTCTGACACGTACAATGTAAGCGGTTATTTTTACAGCAAAATCTTATGTGGATATTAGCATCAAACATTATCCAACATTAAAAGCAACGTCGTTAAAATGTTACGCAAATTTAAACAAGGAAAGATTAATTTTTTTTAAAAAAAGGGTAAATTTAAAGTAATTATTTATACTTTTTTGTAACTTGTGTGGCATTTCCGCGATATATATATATATATATATATATATATAT
>JAOUZG010009418.1:2853479-2878429 GCA_026289955.1 Argiope argentata
AAAAAGGAAATGTGTATATGATGAAATTTTGATAAAATGATTTATTAACAAAAAATTAAGTTTTGGTTATTTTTTAATTAATTGAAACTAATTTTTGATTGGTTTTTTGTTCAGTTTGATTAAAGTTAACCTAAAATTAAGCAATTCAATCCCGTGAATATCGATTACGAAATTCAATATTTAATAAGTGCAACTTAGTGGTGCCCGTATCATTACTGGACTCAGACGTTGTTGCCCATCAAATATTATCCTCTTTGAGGCAGATCTACAGTCAGAAGACAGGCTAACTTGTCAAATACTACAGTAAGAGCTCTAGCTATGGTCAACAAAATAAGACGTCAAATTATTTAAACTCTTGGCAATGCAACCAAAGAACTTAGGAAAAACAGTCCCTTCAGCCATGTTATGTCTCAACAATTTTTGCATCTAGATGACGTAGAACCTCATTCTCTACGACTCCTTTCAATTCCCTTCTGAAGAACTCTCAAGAGTTTATTTCTATTTCAACTTTACAGAACCTGCCAACAAAAAAGGCTTTTTTCCAGACCACTTCAAGCAATTAGCCGTGGGAATCATCAATAACATTCCCAAAACAGACATTAAGATTTACACTGATGGCAGTAAAATCAATAATACAGTAGGGAGCGGAATTTACATCGAAACCCGTCATCGCAGTCTCTTTATATCAGCATAACCCTGACTTTTACTCTGTCGTCAGAAGTGAACTCCTCGCAATTGAGATTGGTCTTGAGGTGGTTCTGAAGAGAATAACTTTGGTGATGTCGGGATCTTCTCAGATAGCCGCAGTGCGCTTCAACATCTCAAAAATCCACTAAATTCCGGAGATCGTACAAGTATTTCGACCCACAATAAGCTCAAGATCATCTCGCAACATCATCAAATACATCTTCACTGGTTGCCATCAAATGTAGATATCCATGGCAACGAAATGGCAGACAAACTGGCCAAAGAGGGTTGCTTTCAAACTACTCCCACTTCTACCAAACTGACCTCTCTGGAGCTTTTCTCCATCAAAAAATATGCCATTAGAGAAGTCTGACTGGTTCCTTCATCAAACAACTGGTACAAGGGGCCTAACCCAGGTTTCTTTCTTTCCATCTCAGGAGATAGGTCATCCCATACTTGCATTTCGAGACATGCCAGCGGACACTTAAAATGTCTCAAATTCTCTGGGGAAAAGAAATCCTTTTCCCTTTTGTCCTAAATGCCAACTCTTCCAGGTCACTCTCTCTCACATCCTTGACTGCCTTGACCTCAGAGAAGGAGATATTTATTCATCTCCTTGGAAAGTTATCGACCATCTCAGAGTCAACGGTTTATTTGATCTAGTCTGACTCCGTCAGACCATGATGGAGATAATAATAATAAGAAAGAACAATATTTAATAAAATGAAACATATTTATCATATTAAATATTCATAATATATCAAACAACTTATTTATTATTACTACTGATTTTGTTAAAAAAACTTATGATCCATTCTTAATAATTGTTTATAAAACATTTAATTAAATTGTATTTTATACAAAAATTTTAGCAGGTCATTCCGTGAATCAGTAAGTAAATAATTCTTTAAGACCTTATTTACTAATATCTAATTTATTTACTAATGTATAATAATAATGATGTATATATAGAATATTTCCAGGACACGTAGAGTTTTTGGCATACAATCTTTAGATATCAACCAAGCTTTATAATCAGCATCTTATTTTGAAGTATGATGAAATTGTTGACAATATGTAGGCCAATTCTTTTACTTAAAAGAGATTCATCATCTTTTGTCCAAATCTAATTTTTTTAAAAAAAATTAGCAAATAATTAAGCCTAAATATTCATTTTAGAGGTCAAATATCCAATGGGATTTGATCATCCCAAAAAGAATTTCGAAAAAGAAAAATCCAGACGAAAATTTAAAATCCAACGCAAAAGAGCATCCTTGATTATTAACCGATATTGCAAAAATATTGGTAGCATCAAGGTAACATTTTTCATGTGCCAAAGCTGATTTCAGCAGGATTTTTTTCATGCTATCTGCTCCTGGGCAACGGCATTAAAAGCGAAAGTTTAATGCTGCGTCGTAATTATTAACCGATATCATGAAAAACGTCTGCGCGTCGTATTGATTAGAGAATTTTTCTTCGAAATTGGCTGAAAAGTGGCATAAAAAGTTTAGACTCTTATAGCCCTAGTACAGAAGTAGTATTTGAAGTACAGAATATTTTTTTATAAATTAAATCATATAATTTAATCATATATTTATAAACAATATGAAACAATATGATATTTGTGGGCATAAAATTGAAAATACATTTTGACTTCTATACTATTATATATTATTGGTAATGAATGGAATACAGGAATTCTATAGAATATCTAAAAATTTTATAGAATTCTTGGTGTTTAAATGATAAAATTTGAAGTATGAGGAATAAAATTGAAAATACGCTTTGATTTCTAAACAACTTTATATATATATTTACAGGGTGTAAATAAAGTATCTATATATTTTTGTGATTTAATGGTTGGAAAACTTTAATACTGCAGATATAGAATAATGATGAATATAGAAGAACGTATCCTGGTTGTAAAACTTCGCATCCGGGGAAGCCAGTGTATTGCCATTAGAGACCGATTTCAAAGACGATTAAACAGGCCCGGATCTACAGATAAAGCTATTAGTGAATCACTCAACAAATTCAACAGACCGGGCTCACTTCATGATGAAGAAAAATCTAGTCGTCCCACTATACCACAACAAAGTGTTTAGTTAGTCCGTGATGACGCACACCAATGAACTTTTTCGCTTGGGGCTTCATCAAATTTCTCGCGTATTGCCAAAGAATTGAAAATTTGCGAGATTTGAGAAACCGCATCTCACAAGCAGTGACACAGATTACTCCCCGAACGCTGGAAGATGTTTTTCGTGAAGAAGCAAACCGTTTTGAGATGTGCAGAGATATCGATGGTGTTCTTGTGGAATCAAATTAGTTTAGTTTTGACCGTGTTTGTGGCAATCAGAGGAAGAAACTGTATAAGTTGCACATAAAAATATTTAATAAATAATATTCCATTGAATTTCTGTTTTATTTTAACTCCTTCTATAAAATAGATTGGGACTTTATGCCCACCCTGTATATATATATATATATATATATATATATATATATATATATATATTACTAAACAATGAAAGGAACATAGACATACTATAGAATATGGTTGTTTATACTATACTATATGGTCGTTTATAAGGCGAAATTATTTTATTCTTTCTCAAAATATTGTATGTAATAACTAGGAATTCTAAAGCAATAACAAAAGTTATTAAAATAAAATAGAAAAAGTAGGGCATGATATGGCTATTATTTAATTTTTAAACAAAGAGTACACAAAATATTTATTTCGTGAATTTACAAGAGTGAGCAGAAATGTCATGAAACCTTGTGCATACGCGTGTATCAATAGTTCCCTTTAAACAAATACAACATAAATGGATTTTTTTCTGGAACATGTTCAATTCATCATCAAATATAATCTTAATTATTTTTGAAGCATGCTTTTTTAGTATCGGAAAATCGGGAACCAAATTGATAATCTTTGAGTAGAAGACTGTAAACCCTATATCTAAAAGAGCAAACACAATGACTTTAATATATGGAATTTGTAATGCAATTTGCAGCTCGTTCAAATTTTGGTTTGAACAAGCTAGAAAAAAAAACTGTCCAAACTAAATATTCGTTTTCTGGTATTTGTGCATTAAACGCATTCCAGTAACTAATATACTGAAATTCCATACTAATAAGTTCTATTTAAATACTGTTCGAAAATTTCGAGCTAATAATACACACAAAAAAAATCTATGCGATGACATGCGAGAAAATTTTGCGGCTAATTTCTCTCCTGGTATCGCTTTCTCTTTTTAAGCACTTGGCTAATTATATCTTAACTAAAAGCACAAAGAATTGTCTACTGGGAGAGGTGACCATGTTGAAAAAATCACCTTTTACATTTAGGAAATACTTCGTGATACTTTTGAATCAAAATTTTAATAATAATCATATTCTTTTGTGTTGATCACCTGGTTTTTGAATTCGCACACATTTTCACTAGCTCTAATTCGAAATTCATAGTGTATGTTTTCAAAAATTATAAATTTCCTCTTCCTTAATAAGTGAATATTTGCGATGCGTCTTTTCGATACTTTAAATGAACAAACAAAACAACTTATTCTGGTTGAGTAAAAATCGAGGACGGAAACTGTTATTTAACTTTATTATATATAAACCTTAATTCCATTTCAAACATTTATTTTTCTTACATGAATGAGCTATCTCTAAAACACTTAAAATAAGATTTTAAGGAATAATTTTTCATAAAAATAATAATTTTTCCCGAAATTATTATTTTTACCAACTAAGATAATTAACGGACATAACCTTCACGCGAAACGAGAACTGGTCTGGGAAAGCGCATCGCCAAATGTACCTGTGCTCTGTCAATAAATACATCTCATGGATCTGCTAATGATCGAGATGGTAAAAATAATTTCCCCATTGCAAAGCATCATTAAGGCAGCCATTCAAAAAATATCCTGATAAAGAACAAAAAGCACCAGGACTCAATTTGCATTCGCTTTTGTAACAAGACCATTAGTTCGGGGGAGGGGGGGTCGCAATAACAAACAAGAGAGTCAGTTTAGTGGGCGAAAAATTCGATGAGTCTGCACGGAGCAGTTTCAAAAATGGCTTAATGCCGAATCATGATTATTACTTCACCTAATCTACGAACCTGGAATAAAAAGTAATTAAGGCAACAAATGAGAGTATTATTAATTTAAAGTTCTACGGTCGATTAAGTTTAACGCGCTGCTTTTTGTCACTGCTTCGTCTAGTATGTAAATGAATGAAGGATTAAGATCGTCTTGATGGCTTTCTGGATCTGTAATGACAAAAGAAGTGGCGTGGGTGTGCGGAAAATGACTTTTATGATCGATCAATTTTTGAATGTTTCCGTCATTTCTTTTTTAGTTAATTCTGAGTTTTCAGTTATTGGAACCTCGTTCCTTTTTTATTTTGAAACCTCATCTATTACGTGACATCATGTGCATTTAGAGTTTCTTTGAACCTAAGAAAATCTTCATTCTCGTTAGAAAATGTTTGATACGATAGAGTTCTAAACAATTTGTCCAGAAAAGAGCCATAAATGTGGTTAAGTTTGTAATAAGAGTGAAAAATCATTGTGATTAAATAGCATATCAGTTTTCATTGTACATTAGTTTTAATTTTCGCCGCACGTTAACTTTAATGATAAAGAAGTGGTCATCTTTATATATATCTTCAATGTACCTAATAATCTTTAATATACGTTAATAGTTTTCTATTATATATATAATTTTTATATAACTCTTATTTTCTTGCATACTACACACACAATGCTTCTCAAAAAAGAAGATCCAATATACAATAACGAGACATTTTTAAATAAGGAGCAGAAAGACAAAGGACGGATCAGCACGAGATCCTTTTTCAGCGAATTAAGAAAAAGATTGGAATAAACCAAAGAGAAATGTATAACTCAAACATATTTGAATATATTATATTTGCGATAATCCACCAGTTATTTTTTATTTTCTGTGAGGCGAAGTATATAAAGGGAGAATCTTTTAATCATCAAAAAATTTGAATTTGGGATTTGAAAGAATCTTTAATTTTAAGATTTACTGAGTCTTAAAAAAATAATACTGGAATTACGTCTGTCTGTCTGCCTGTAAGTACCATAACTTATAAGCACTTTGGAACAGACGAATGAAATTTAGAATGTTTTTTTACGACGAATTTGTAGAATTCTTGAATGCAATAAAAATCTCTTTCCCAGTACAAGTGAGTACAATAAATAGAAATGGAAATAAATATATAAATACAAATTTGTATACAATTTTGGCACATAAAATGTTTTTTTTGCATCAAATTTAGAACAAAATCCGCCAAAGGGTTGATTTTCTGTTGGCCTTTTTATTTACCTACTAGTAAATGCGATAACTCAAAACTCAAATGGTGTAAATCAGTTGAATTTTGTATATGATCATTGACTACAATTGTGGCTCTTTGTCAAAGGGGATGGAAAAAGGACGTTCAAAACACACATTCGATTTTTAAATACCCGTGTATTTACTGTATGTCAGGGATTAATCACCAAATATCGCATGATAGATTTTAATAAAAATACTAGGACAAAGATCTGTATTTCGCTATTTTTCGCCAATGCTTGTAAGGCATTCGTAGCCTTACCCCCAGACCATTAGTTTAATGTGAGAAGAGAGGGATTAACATCTTTATGAGATAGTATGTGATAAAGTGTTAGAGGTATCACTCCCACTGGCTATAAATTATAAGGCAATAAACAGTATGACAGATATGATGATAAGTAAGATGAAGTAACAACACCAAACATTTATATTAATTGTTCAGAGGATTTAAAACTTTACTATGTATTTGCATTCAAACAAATAGTATCTACTTTTTATATTGTTGGTATTTATAAAAATAAATTGTTGAGCTATTGCAAATTTATATAGTTTACTAGCTTCTACCCGTGACTTCGTACGCATGGATAAGCACAGAACTAACCTAAATATTTATTTCCAGTGTGTACCTCAAATAAAGCAAAACGGCAAAATAAGTCCGTATTTCTGTAAAATCAAGTCGTCTATTTCAATTTTCGATCAAGATTGAGATAGCTGAAACAGTATTATGCATATAATTTTTAAACTTTTAATTATAATGAAAATACAGTTGCCTACATTTATAACACACGGCACATGCTTGAATTTTCAACGCCGATACGGGTAACGCAAATGTGTGAATTTTCTATGCCAGTTGGGGTAATGCAATAAAGATTAGAAATTTTTAAATTCCTTTATTGAGTTTTATTTTAATTCAAAAGTACTTCAAATGAAACAATTAATTAAGAATGTTTAGTTTTAAATGCATCAAGTATTAAAAAATAAACAGAATCACTTGAAATAATCTGTTGATAACATAATAAGCCTAATCTCATTAGCGTGGGGGAAAACAAACTGCAATCTTACTTATTTGGTGGTGGGGGAATAAAGACTATTAATGGGAATATTAGTTTCTAATTTAATAAAAAAATTAACAACCCAATTAATCAAAATAAATAGTAGCCTACCTCTTATTCTAGACTAAAATATATCTTTGTGCAAAATTTCCTCCAATTTAATTCAACTGTTCCGGCGTGATTTATTAACATCATCCATCCATTCAAACTTTCACATTTATAATAGTAGTATTGTTATATTCTTGTTATTTATTCAAATGGATTGTTATTATTATTATACGTTATGTTCTAGTTATCTATTCAACTGGATTGTTATCATTATTATATTCTTATCATTTATTCAGATTGATTGTTATTATCGTTACATTCTTGTTATTCATTTAAGATGATTATTGAGGAATTGTAATTTTTAAGTCTTTGTTATACACTTCATATGATATATTCACTTTTTTACACGATATTTATTTTAAATCTTTGCACAATATTTTCTGTACTTAATCGACAGAAATAACAGCTCTTTTAATGGTCAATTTAGTCGTTTCTGACCTCCTGTTCAAATAAAAACCTAGTTTTTCTATTCACTTTATATGAATGACATGATACTCGGTTTTTCTGCATATCAGATACTGTTTGATACTCCATATTACTTGATACAGTCAATCATCGATTTTTTATATGTCAGATTAAAAGTAGAATTTTGGTTTTTTCTTCGGTTTTCGATTAATTTTTTAGCAATTGCACTGAATCTGCTTTCAAATATTAATATGAATATAAGTCCATATTGAAGTGAATATATTTTTTGAAGAAGAAATGTCATGATATGCCGGCATCTTTGATATGGATAGCGATGGTGGCGGCAGAGAAGGAAAAAAGGAAACCTCTCTGAATATACTTAGTATAGAAGTAGCCAAGGATTCTGCAGTATTATGCGCAACATTTCTTGAGATGGAGATATAATATGCATATTTAAAATCAGGGTTAATACTAATAGCATCGCTGAAACAGAAAGGAGAACTAATCTGGGTACTTTTCCGGAAGCCGGCAGTGAAAAATCGTCAAAGCAATTTGGCGGGATTTTGCATTATTTGGACAATTTTTCTCTTTAAAATCATTGTAAGAAATTTGGCGAAATTCTGCAATATTTGGCAATTTTTCACTGCAGCCTGGTTGAACGTAAAAGTACTCAATGCTTTGTGTTAGATTAATATAATGCCATGTCATCAGCCGAGTGAAAACAAACTAAGCCAAGGCGAGATTCAAGCTAGCTCAGATTCTAATGCAAAGTAGCTGATAATTTTAGTCTTTTATCAGGTGCACAAAACTTATACGTTTTATTCACCTGATGAAAAGGTGATATCACCTATCATGTTCATATAACCCTGAAAAGTTTTAAAATTTTTTCTTGAATCCTTTTGAGATACTCTGTGCAATTTTCTCTGTGACCAAGCAAAAAAAAAATCAGTCTGTTTACAACCTAATGCAGAATAATTCTCAAAATTCTTGAAAAATTTGAAGCTCAAAATTCTATGCCAAAATGGACAGTAAACCACTTAAAATCACAATATATTTTTTGGAAGTTTTAAATTAATTATATTTAATTAGAAATCAGAGATTTAATGAGTTTATGGTCTCACAACAAATAATGATGTAGATTACAGTGATTTTTACTTCAATATCCACGGTTCAAAAATTTTAATTACAATTTTTTCTCTTTATCTGTTTTTTCTCTCTTCAAAATAGAGAAACCACATATTTTTTATTGCCATCCGCTCCTCTCCTTAAAACAGAATATAAAAACGCAATTAAGCAAAACCGAATTCTTTTTTTTTCTTCTTTTTTTTGTTTCCTAAAATAGGGGAAGTAAATATTAGATGAAGAGGTAAACAACTGAACGAACTTAATTAAAATAAAAAGCCAAAAAGGAAAAATTACGCCTCTCTGCTTCGTGGAGGAAGAAAGAACTTTCACTTGGAAAAAATACGCTTTTCGCTTGAATTTCAACAAGTTTTTGGACTAAGCGTTTGCTTTTATCTTTTAATATTTACTCCGAATTATCATACTAAGTGCTTTTATTCGAAGGTATAAATTGTGTTGCTATAACTAGGCATAATTCGATTGCTTAGAATTATTAAAAATAGGGTAAACTTGGGAATAGAATTTAAATGAGCTAATATGCTTCAATATATACCGCTTAATAACTATTCTTAGGACTTTTAAAGAATTAAAAAAATACAGAACAAAAGAAGAAATATAACATTAAAAAAGTTTGAATTTTTAAATCTATATATAAACCTTTTCTAAACTTACGTAAAATGGAATTATAATTAAGTATTGGATTTACCTAAGGGGATCTATGCATACAGATAATTTTTATTTAAACTATAGAAATAAAACAATGACTGAGAAAGATTATGTCGTTTTGAACTAGTTTAAAATGATAATGTCCACACCTGAACTTCTGATCATCGGAATTAAATGGCATGTCAACAGGAGAAATTTACATCCTCGAAAGCAAATTTAGCGTGCATCAGGCCCCACACGAGATATAATACTCGACAGAATCTTATGATTCCCAAGGTTGAAAGATGTCTTCATTTAACCTTTTGTGTCCAAAGTTGTAATGCCTCTTTTTGTATCGAGTGTCATAAATAAGAATCCTATGAAGCAATTGTTGATATATTATGTTCTTGGAATGTTATTATCATTCTCTGAAAAGAAAATTTTTCAGGTATTCTTTATGGATTCTGAATGATGGCTAAGTCAGTATTCTCGACTTTGGAATCAATTTTTGACTTCGATAGCAAAAACTGAAATTCTAGAAAATACAAGAATTAATGCAATATAACTTTTAGGAGTTGATACATCTCGAGACTCATGCGGAAAATCCTCTTTCCCGTTGGGAGATTATAGAATGGTCACATTAACTTTTAATTCTTTCTTTAATATACTGATCGTAGATCTAGCTCTCTGGCTGTGTTTTAGAACTGTTTCCTAATTAGAGTTTTTTAAAAAGAGATAGGGATAAACAGGGATAGAGCCTTTCGTATTAGGATAGGATCTGTTGTTTTGGCGCATACGTATCATCCATCGACCGTCTCACTAATTCTAAAATTGGTCGCCAATACATCGCTTGCTTGTCAAAATTAGTTTGCCTCGTATTCAAAAGCATTAAAGCATTCTGGCCACCAAAATGAAATTTGTCATGATTGGCGCGTTGTTGGCTGATCAACGGGATAATACGAAGGTACCTTTTCCTGCAACAGTTTAAGTTTCTACTATGCTTTTGCTACCTCCTTTTCTTGTTTCTTGGGGATAAAGTGCTGTTATCAGTAACTCAGCTTGTTGAGCGACTTTTAATTTTCACCTTACAAGCTCTTTCTAAAACATTGAAAATTTTAAATAAAAGAATAAAACAAACAGAATATCAAAGGTTAAATTTTGTAAATTCCATGTATGCATCATTATTTCAAGCAAAATCCTCTAAACATTTTGCGGAGACGCTTAGAAAAAGAGCAGAAATATCATTTGAGAAAGTTTGTTAATGTTGTAGTATAGTTCTTAAAATTGAAGTTTAGATAACGGATTAGGATTTAGTCTAGTAGCAAGTTGAAAATAATGACTTCAGTCCAGCAGTGATGGTTCCAACTAGATGGTAATCACAAGATTCTGAAGGACATAATGACAAAAATTGTCAGTTTTTTGCCAACTAATTGAAAGTTTGTAGAGGAGGTGGTGGTCAGTATTTGACCACTTTGGGGTCAATTATCTCGAAGAAAATATAAGTTTGACAGATTCAATCAATGTAATAAGGGACATTGCTTAAGACTACAGTTGGCCACAACAAATCCTGTCGATAATGCTAAGTTCAGTGGTGGCGGAGTGGTTGGCTGTACGCAAGAAGAAGTCTACCCTGCATTTATCTAACAGTACATGAAAACAAAGAATTAATATTACAAAAGTTGATAAAATATTATTGCGTAAAATAAAGAGGTATTGATATAAATTGCAAAAAATATTGCAATTTAGGAAACCGGAGAAATAAAATGTATATTAGGCAGTAGAGAAGACTTAATATTAAATATACTTGGCTAACAGAATGTGGGAATAACAGAAGTGACGAAAAATTTCAAAACCAACGGATAAAATACTATTTTTAAAAAAAAATGTTACCTCTAAAGCAAATTATATATAATTAACTTTGAATTTACTAAGAACCATAATACTAAGAACCTAATAACCATAAACTAATCTACCATAATTGCATCTGCTGTTGAAGGCACGTGTCATAACTCTGGAATGTGCCTGCCACAGAGTTCGTGAAATTATTCTCTCCATTGCGAGGTTTTCATACAGAGCAGTGTTTCCCAACGTGGGGCCCACGCCCCACAGGGAGGGGGGGCAAACGACTCGCAAGGGGGCAATTTGAAAATGGACTTGACACACTTTTAACCCTTTCACTCCGGGCCATTTAAATGCAATGCTGGATATCGGTGCCAAATGTTACAAAAAAAAGCAAATTTTTAAATAATAATTAGAGATAATTTCGTTTGACGAGACCAAAACATCAACTGGGCTATGGGCAGTGTCAGGACAACTTCTGCGGAGGTGATGACTCCATTTAGTAAAGTTTTAGTATAAAAGGTGCGATGGCATGGCTTTGTGAGGAAATGAAAATCAAATACCCAAACTCAACTACATGCACAAGAAATCTATTACTACTGTAACCATCTTAATTTTTAGCTGAATGTAGATTTAGTGCTGTAAATGATTTACTGATAATAAAAAAAGAAATCCGCTGGATATAGCACAACGTGGAGATTTGAGACTAAAACCAACCAAATTGGATCCTAACATAAAATTTCTGTGTAGCAAGCATCAAGCACAAGGATCTCACTAAATTAATATAAAAAATCAATATTAAAATTATTTGGAATTTGAATTTCAGTTTTTCATTATACGTTTTGAAATTTTACTTACCGTGTTTTGTTAACAATTTCACAGTAATTTAATTCTAGAATCCATCATTTATGTCTCTTAAGTGAACAAATCTATTTTTTAATGTTAAATATTATGTATGTTACATGGCGGGGGGCATGAAAACTTTAGAAAGGTTAAAATGGGGTATGTCACAAAAAAGGTTTGGAAACAGTGATATAGAGTAATGCATTTCTTGTTATAAGTAGAGATTAATGAATATGAAATTTATTTATTTCAATATATCCCTCCTAGTTTTTATCCGTAACTAAATAGACTGCTTCGAAATTTACTTAGTGTGGTGTATATTCAAGTTTCTCCTTCCCAACCACATGCATATAAGTGAATGAAGGCTGAATACATCATCTTAGGTTTAATGCAACAAGTCGACTGTAAAAATACCAAAAGAAAGCAATAATAAAAATTATAAGATAGATAACTATGTCAACCGACAGGAAAATCTTTTAAAGTTCCCGGGAATTTCTCATTTAATTTGAAACCATCTCAGGCCATAAAATGAGAAATTCTTTCCTGAAGAAGCCATCTTTCTCAATAAGTAACGAATCTGAGACCTCGGTGTCTGAAGAACAAGTGAAATGAAGAAAAAGAAAAGGCCATGCTTAAGAATTCCTGGTATCGGCAACCACTGACTCGACCTTCGTTCTCTCCTTTATTGTCGCGACCCCAGAAAGATTCCTTTCAGAAGACTTCTTTCTCGGGTCGGTATTTATATACTCGCAATAAGGATTATTGATTTCTGCCATCATTAATCTCTTTCGCTGACACGGGTAATCCCTAATTATCGAAACAGAACACTTTTCGTTTCTTCTCGCTCAATGACTCGGGATTTATGACTCGAAATTTATCAGGTTCACTTTGACACGGAATAGTTGGAGCTAGAAAAGTGCAAAATTTATACGCTATAAAACTTTAAGAAAGGATATTCGAGTTCTTAAGAGTACGAAAGAGCAGTGTAATTTTATGCGTTGAAGATGATTCTGATATTTGAGAAGGCACATATTAATGTTATTATCCTTAAATGCTTATAAGGGCAATGGACTCTTTTATGCTCTATTGCGAATACATAGGGCTATCATTTTTTTATGCATATGCAATAAAATATAAAAACCTGGAATTTCTTTTTAAAAAATTTTAAAAATAATATATGCCTATTTTTTAAAATTAAAACATTTAGCATTTTTAATAAATTTAAAATATTCTATTATTTTTTCGTTATTACCCAATAACCCTTTATTTAGAGCAAAACTGTATAAGATTTTATAATTTTATTTAATTGCTAATTTCTTCGAAATATTTTTATGTTCGTATAATAATTTTCAAAGGAATTTTATATATTTCTTAAATAAAACTTACTTTTAATTTTAAAAAAAAAGAACTCGAGTTATAAAATGCATCCGCAAATTTCTTTTAATGTTTAACCGAAATATATATTATCAATTCTGTTTAATTTCTACATAAATTAAAAAGCCTGGAATATTTCAAAGTTTAAATCTAATTACAATATTATTTTGAGAAAAATCATAAAATTGTGTTCTCCTTCTCTAGAACTTTAAAACATTTACTTTATTGGAAAATATATTTTATTAAACTATTTTTAATGAAAATAAACATACATTTTGGAGATAAAACGATAAGAAATAAAACGGCATCTTTTCATTCATTTTGCTTATTTTCATGTCCCCAATTCCTTTAATAAATTTTATTATTTCTTTTGCTTTCTAGTTGTACTCAGATATATTTTCAAACAAATATATCAGAGTTAAAATACCTTATTTACATTTAATTTATTAATAGTGTACTCCCAAAGTTCCATATCGCTACATGAACAATTATTAATACACATTGATGCTCGGAATTCAAAATAATAAATAATTAGTCAAAAAATCTTGTCATTGTCTGAAAATTCGTGATTCCGATTGATTGAAATAACATATTACATTCTTTAAAATTAATACTTCATAAATTAAACTAATTCTTTTTTTAACCTTTAGACTTCGTCCATGATGAATTCTTTTTTCGAAAGCCCAATTAAGGCTTTAGAAGTAAAAGGCTCAGTTTTTGCATATACAGCTGGCTTCCATGTATATGCAAAGAGGGCATATTTTGTACAATAATTATGTTTTTTGGTATTTAAACAATAGGCTTAAAAGGATTTTGAACCAATATGGATCTTAAATTAACCAGACAATTCTTTGGTTTGATATAATTGTAATATTTTTGATAACATACTGAAACATACATTTGTATACTCTAATTTGCCTGTAGAAATCTTAAAATATATCATTTTATTGTTAATATTCCCTTTATTCAAATTGATAAGGTATTTTTGAGAGATCCTGCATTAATGAATTACCTGTTTAAATAATATTTTGGCATGAAAAGGAGACCAGGCTATGAATTATCTGATAAGTTTGCATGAAGTGATTAAAAAATGTTTTTTTAAATTTATATTAGTAAAAATAGAATAAGATAAAAATTGATTGTGTAACATTTTTGAGTTTTAATTATATTTTCATATGTACATAAAACTCCAATTAGTAACATTGTTTATCCGAAGCTAAATGCCATTCATCTATGAAGTTTAATGCTTTCAGACCTATAATTTTTTTTCAAATTTTTCAAAATAATACGTTGATTTAGATACAAAGCTTGAATGAAAGAAATGATTTGAATAAATAATATAAATTGCAAGAATGTATTAGAAATGTATTATTAAATTGAAATTCATTGCTATTTATATTTTGTTTCAGAAAAGAACATTAATTATATAAGAATAATTTTATACTATAAGAAACTATTTTCATTCTAATATGTTCTATTTAATGTATTATGGTTGATGTATTGTGCCTTCGTTAGCTATAACAATAACAAAGGTAAAATAAAAATTAAATTTATTCGAAAATTTTAAATTAAAAATAAATGAATTAGTAAGCGAAAACGATAATTTTGAAAAACAAAGACGTTAATGGAGACTTATTTTAACAGTTTTAATAAATATTACAATAATATTAAAAACAAAGGGTTATTTATAAATAAAGTATAAATAATTATTATTCATTTTTTAAATAATTCTGAAACTTGTAAATTTAATAAATAAGAAATTTTAACAATATTCACTGAACAATACATTTAATTCCTGAATTACACAATAAGGCTTTTAACTGAATAGTACAATTAACATTCAACTTTTTTAATGTTTTATTTCTAAAAATAAAAGTTTTCCATTGTGTTTTTGACAGAATTCATTGTATTGCCTTAAAAATTATCCATTTACGATCATTAAGGACAAAAGGTGTGATTAATTCTATATTATTATGAAATAATAACAATATTTTATGATACTTATATTCTCTTTATGTTAATTCAGAATATATTTGAATTATAGACTACATTTTTATTTCAAATTAACAGCAAATTCGATGGAGCAAAAGACAACACGAATTACCGACAGTTTCGAATTAAAAATGTTCCATTTACATAATTTTTATTGTTTAACATTAGTGATATATTAAAAAATTATGATGTATTCGCATTTCTTCATAAGTAGTATGAGAAATTGTATTGCTTCAAAAAGGAAAACAATTATGAGATTTCACTTTTGTTTCATCAAATTAGTAGCGCAGAATAAACATAGCATTTATTTTTCGATGAAAAAATCTATTTTGTCTTATTTTAACGATGACATTAATTGGTCTCATTAGATAATTATTATACATTTTGTTTCGTTTTGGATTATAAATTATGGAACACAATTTAGGTAGGCTAATATGCAGGGTTTAGTGGTGTAAGATGTTAGGCCATGCTGCGCCAAGAATAAGATTTTACCTAATGATGCAAGTGAATTACAATATATTTACCTATATAATAAATAAAATAAATAGAGATAAAAATGTAGAATTGCGTATTATGAAATTTAATATATAAATTATATCAGAAAATTTCAGGATCACCGAAGAAAAACACAAAATTTTGAAACAATGTTAAAAGTGAAATTAATGAAACCACATCATTATGAAACATTGATAAGCATTAATTTAAAAGCAAAACCTTTCAGCCGCTTACTTTGCATAATTTCTCGATCTTGCTACAGTTTTCCATTTGGCAGTCTAATGCAATTAAAAGAGCCAAACGGAGCCAAAGTAATATGCCTTTTTTTTCATTAGAGATGTGTTGTATTTCTGCTTTGCTAACTCGTAACTCACTGAAAAAGAAACATGGCAAGAACAAGAAGAAAAAATAAAAAAATTCATTCGCCTTCAAAAGAATTCAGCAGCGCTTAGATTCAGGGGCCGTGCCTTTGCTGGAAAAATCCTTTCACCATTCCAACCCACTTATTCTCGATGACCTGTGACTGTAACGGGCCTAATGAAGCAGACAGGGCCGTGCGCTAATGCAGGCCTCCATAAGGGCCACTTCACTTCTATATCTGCCAACATCTATTGGCAGGGTCTTTGGAGGGAAGTAACAAGTTTGGGGAAAAGTTTGTCCCACGCTAACCTTAAGAGACTATCCTGTGATTAGATAAAAGGCAAGAGCCCCACGCTGATTGGTCCTCGCAAAATGGTTTTTCTGTATCTCTATTTCCGGAATACAGTTGTTGCCATTTCGGGTTTAGAAGCTGTTCATACTCCGCAAGCTGTCAGTTATGATGAAGACTAAAAATAAATAGCAAAAAAAAGGGGGATGAAGACAAAGGATGATGATATTTAGGGAGTTGATGAATGGATAGGTTGAAAGATCTTTTCTGGAAAGAGAGGATGCTATAAGCGGATATCGAAGTTTTGCTTTTCAGCGCTTTTTTTGTTTATCGTCCAATAGCAGATCTAACTGAGATGGGAAATGGAATTTATCGTTGTGAGTGGTTTACATCAGAGGTTTGTTTGGTGGCTGCATAGAAGCGCTGTTTTGCTTTTTTGACGATTGTTCGGTAGGAAATGTGTGATTAGAATTGCATCGAGAAAATGTTTTCGTATCGTTTATTTTGTGATATTCTGTTCCTGTTATGGTTTATATAAGTTTATTCAGTTATTTTTTATACTTAATTTCTTATATCTAAAGTTCCTTATATGAATACTGTGATATATTAATCTCTCTAAAAACATTATTATTATTATACGATCGAATGAATTAAATTTTTGAATTGAATGAATTAAATTTTTTTTGTAATCAATTTTTAGAACTTTTTTTGTAGAACTCTAAAAAAATACAAACATTATCCGTTTTTGAGCATTAAAAACTGAATAAGGTTATTTACTCGTTCCAAGGAATAATCTTATTTCAATTTAAGTATTTAGAATTCAGTTTTTAATTCTTATTAACTGTATCATCTGAATACGAATTTAAAAAATAATTAATAATAAAACAGATAGCTTCAATTGTATAACGCAAAACTTATAATAGATTAAAAATTAGAGAAAAAAATTAAATGTTTTCAGAAGCGTGGAGTCTGTAATGCACTAAAATATAGGAATTTTTTAAGAAGAAATCTGGTAGTCAAAGGTATGTTATATAAGATATATTAATCAAAAACAACACAAGATGGTAAATAAATGATAAAAAATACCGAGAAAAAATTTAAAATTGGATAATTTCACTGAAAAATAACAATGCTTTAATTATTACAATTATTGATTACAATTCCGATTTTCTTTGATTATTTCAATAAAAATATGAAAACGAAACATGGAAAATATAGCAGTAGGTTTCTATGAATCAATATACAAATCAAATATCATAATTTATGAAATGAGAATGTAGAATTTAAGGAAGATTTGAATATTAATATATTAATGCTTTTTTTAATATTTTAAAGAATTTACTGCCGATTGTTGCGACGATCATATGTATACATAATGTATATTTAATATCTCTGAATCAGATATGCAAGTAGTGAATAATATTTTTTAAAACTTTACTTAAAACAATTCTGATAAATTAATTTTTGTTTTCAGAAATGCCATTAGTGTCACAGAAAAGCTAATTTTTAGAAAGTTAACTTGATGTAAAAATATTTTTGTGTTATTATCTTCTTCGCATATTTTTAGAAAATTTGATTGTATTCCGTGCAGAGGAAGTGTGTCTGTCTAGCTGCTCAAACATAAGCTAAAATGGTACGTAAACAAGCAAGAGACAATTTCTAAAATGTCCAGCAACCAGGTTTAACATTTACAGTGAAAATACCAATGAATCTATTAGCTAAATTCAACAAGAAGTTGATCACCGGCCGGTTTGTTTTTTCAGAATCATGTAAACGCAAAAACTCAATGACACACCGACTTTAATATATAAAATTTTGTTACTAAAAGTTGCCTTTTGCCTCAAATTTTTGTTTTAATAAATTAATAAAACAGAGGTATCAAAAACAAATTCGAGTTTCAGCAAGTTTTTGCCATATTCAAGAGACTAATTGGCAACATCGCGATAAGAATAACATTTTAGTACCAGAAAAATGGCAAATTAACACCAAAGATTAATATTTTGTAACTATGGTGTGTCAATATCATGCAAGGCGTTCTGTGGGACAACACATTTAGTAAAAAATATACCAGAAGATTTTAAAGTCTCTATCAATCTAACGCACAATTTTCAAGGAAGCATTTTAAACGAGTTTTTTATAACTCTTATTTTATTGCGCATATCGAAAATCGCATTCATCCTAAAAATTGCATCCTGTTAAAATTATTTAACGAAAACAAAAAAAAGTATTCAGTAAATCATTTAAATTATTTCATATTAAAAATCTCAATATCTCATAATTAAAGAAACATAATTTCTTCAAATACAATTGATGCCTGACATCTTATTATATTGTGTTAGAAGAATAAATTTTGTTAGACTGATTAGACTTTCTTAAGAATGTCATGCAATGTACTTCAAACATTACATTTGTGCATAATAGAATATCGATTTTAATGCATAAAAATAAAAAAAGGTAGATCAAAGAATGCCAAGAAGCTTGATTTATATACATAAGAAGAAAAATATTTATCCGGCTTATATTTTCGTCTTGACATTTCATTAACGACATCATTAAACTTCATACTGCTCAGAAATAATTATTTTAACAAATATAACTTCAGGTTGTTTTTTGAGAATCGATTTTCTAATTAAACGAAAGTTAACTGCCTTTCATCGTGAAAACGTTTATTATGCAAAGAATCTCATTAACGTGATCTTAATCTTGACTGTATTGATAAATTCATTAGCCTATGCTGTGTTTTAAACATTTATATTAGAAAAATATTCTTAAACACTTTCATATTTACAAAATTTTTATGTCAAATAAATTTAGAACATATTTCATTTCACTATATTTAAACAAAGATCAAAGTTTTATTTAATATTCAGGTTTATGTTAGTGAAATATTGCTCTGAAATTATCTTAATGTATGTATTGATAGATAGTTCTGTTATTATTAATGATAAGATTTTGATAAATAACAGAATTTGAAAAATCAGTAATAACATTTTGATAAATAACAGAATTTGATAAATCAACGATAACATTTTGACAAATAAAAGAATTTGATAAATAAACGGTAACAATTTGATTAATAACAGAATTTGATAAATTATCTTAATCTTGTATGTATTGATAGATATCATTTTTTATGTATCAATATATGCATTGGCATGCATTGATTGATAGATAATAGCATGTTGTGTATTTTTATGTCGTAATATTTAATACTTCAAGATATATCATTCAGTATGCACAGATATTTCAAATATCAGTAAAAATATCTAAATATTATGAAAGACATGCTTATTTTTAATTAAATTAGCAGAAAAATAAATGTCGTTGAATAGTATTAAATATGCTTAGTCGAAATAGTATTAAATATGCTTATAAATATTAGACATGTAGTAAACATTTATGAAAAGAAAACTAAACAGGACTTTCACATCAATTGTCTTATGGGGTTGCTTTCCCCTCTAATTCCACACACCATTTCGGACCGAGTATACGGCTATAAATGCTCTGATTTTTATTTCCACATACCTACACTTGAGCATTTTGCTCTTCACAGCACGATGAAGAAAACGAAATAATCGTTTTGAACAATTATAATTTTAAAAATTAAAACCAAAATTTGATACAGAGTTACAATTTTTGTTACAAAATAACACCAAATTTTATTTAAATAATCAACTTTTTGAGTTTTTATATTTGTGCATATACGAAAACATAAACTGATAGGTGTTCAACATTGTAACGGATTTAACTCACTTTTGTACTTTAGATATTAAACTAGCATACCAAATTTTATATAACTCTTTAAGTATTCTAAATATCGTGTTCTCTTCTCTTGCATTTGGACAGTGGAAAGGAAAATATTCTTGCAGTTGCATTTCGTTCAAAAATGGACAGAAATTTACAGCTCATATCAAATTCCATCCATATTCTTGCAAAGTTTATTAAGTTTTGTTTGGATGTATACAAAACAATGCGCAACTTCTGAAAATCGAAAAATTTGTTTTTCAAACATTGGGATATCTTAATCTTGGATTTTCGTCGAAATTTCGAGTTAAAAACAAGAAAAAAATGATTATTACAATACAATAATTTTATATAGGTCTTACAGGAGACAGTGAAAATTTCAAACAATACCATTGTTTTAAATAAGATATGCTGAAATATAAAAGAAAAAAACTAATAAATAAACAAAGAACTCTTGTTGAAAACTAGACACATTCAACTTTTAAAACATTTATTCTCAGACGCAGACTTTGTTGCAAGTTTTGGATTTCATAGCAAATTGGAAATTGAAAGTCATTAAATTTAAAAGGCGACTCATTTTTCAGATCGATATTCTGTTTGTCTCCAGGCATCACAGTTCGCCGTTATTTCGCCTTTTCGTTCAGCACTTTAACAAAGCACAGAATAATTCCTGCTCCTTTTATCCTTAATTCTGGAATTTCTTATTTCAAAACTTCGTGTTTATCAAAAATGCAAAGGTTAGAAATATTTTACCGATAGTTAATCATGCAGATAAGATTTAAAAAATAAATTTCTTGAGAATGGGGAAAAAGCACTTCTATTATAATAAAATAAATAACTTTCCTGGCAGGCAGTTTCTACCAGAAAATGCATTCGTAATTTTTAATAAATATAAAAACTCATATAAATTTTTATTTCTTTTCTTGATATCTTTAAAAGAGTTCAGCTTCTTACTGGTCATGCTGATTTTAGCGATTTTTAAAGAGGCTAAATTTACAGTGCGATAATATAGGGGATTGTATGGCAAATAAAATTTAGGATTTGTAGGAAATTATTTTCCTGGCATATAAAATTTTTTGGGCTCTTTTATTTCTGAAATTTTTATGTTATTTTTCATTTTGAGCCCAGTATTTAAAGATCTGTTTGAAAAACAGTATTTTTTTTCTTAATTTTGGGAGAAAGTAATATATTTCTAAAATTATCGGGCAGATTTTGAATAAATCATTCGGAAAAAATTTTAATGTGCCAATTTTTGCTTTATAACATCGTGGCCCAAAAAATTGATACGCTGTTGAATTCTTTACTCATTAGAGATAAATGGACAATGTAAATTACAAAATTGTCCAAAATAAGGTACAGAATAACACATTAATAAAAACATCATAACACTTTAAATTTTTATCCGAATCCACCAGAGAAATTTGGTCAGTAAAAAGCAGTTTCTTATTTGAAAATAGAGGCAATATATGAATTAAAGAAATTTTTAGGTATCAAATGAGACACCGAGTATCAAAAATAATCTCAGATGCCTATAAATAAAGCATTAATAGACAGAGATAAGCAACGATCTGCCTATACGTGTAGTGGGACGCATGTTGTACTGAAATATTTGTTTTATGCGATCTGGTATATGTTTATGCAATGTAATTAAAAATCATGCATATATTATATAAAATTTTTAGAAAGACCTACGGATAAAAAAAATTTATATTTCACTTCAAGTTAAACAAATTTTTAGAAGAAATATTTGAAATGGTCCAATTACAGTTAGACGAAAGAAAAAAATCGTCTATGAATTAAATTATTAGAATATCGTTTTGGAAAATAAATATATTAGGCAAAAAATTAATTCCACATATTTATTTTGTATTTTAATTTTTGCGAATAAAAAGGGCAATCTGAGCATAACAGCTGACGGTGCCGCGAATATGCTGTAAGCAGGCAAAAAGAATTTTAATATAAAAAAGCAATAAAAAAGATTAAAAGGAAATCTGCTGTGCATATTTCAGTGTATCATTTCAGAACATCATTACTTGAACGGCCCAGCACCATGTGTTCGAGCAAGTTAAATAATATTTTTATTCGTTTTAATTGTTTCATTGATTGAGTCACTTTAGTATTGCAAACGATCAAAAAAACTTTATCTCGCATTTAATGTTTAAAAAAAAATATCGCATTTACTATTTATTTCATTTCATATGACCACGTGCTCAAAAAGACATTTTTCTAGGTTTTATTTGCTGTAGTCATTAACTTAAAATTTTAAAATCAGAGCTTTTATAAATACAATGGCAACACGTTATTAAAAGCTGATTCTTTTGAAAAGCTCTTGCCGATTAAAAAAAATTACTTTTCGCCTACAGATTTTTATTGACGCCATAAAACTTATCCCAAAAACAACATCATGTTCTGGCATGATAATAATATATATCATTATGTATTATTATTATTATTATACATTTCATAATATGCAACAAATTTTATTTCTATTTGGGTATAAGATCCCTATGCCATGGACTCAGTTTTCAACTAAGCATGATTCACTCAGTTTTAACCTTAAGAGTATAAATATTTTTTGTAATTATAGTGTTGCATAAAAATTAGAGCTTTCTAACTGACTAAATTTATCTGGAGAGGTAGCATACAAATTTTAAAAGTGCAATTTCGGAAAATTAAAAGGGGAAACCTTTTATTAACATGGTTTTATTTCGAACCCTATTTCGAATTAAGTTGCATTTTACGTTGCTCATTTATCTCTAATATGTAAAGTATTAAACCACATTTCAATTTTTTTTGGAATATATGACATTTCTATCAGGACAGAAAAAGGTGTTTAGGTAGGTATTTTACAAATTGGTCATGGCATTTTTGACTTTTAAACTGTATATATTTGTTTCTTAATTTTTTCTTTATTTTTTAGGAACAAATTTAAAAACTGTATGCATTTAAACAGGTATTCTCGAAAATAATCGAAAACCTTAAGCTTCAAGATTAGACAACCAAACCAAATTTATATATGAAATCAAGAAAGATACCCAAACGTTGTTCTTTTTTAATGCTGAAGACACGAGACCTATAAATTTATTTAAAGTGGGTAACAACATATTTCCAACCTTTACAAGTGTTATCTCCACCTGATACTTGTTCAAATATGCTTTCCTTTAATCTGTTCCCATAATAGCAAAATGTAAAATTTATTGAATACGAACAACAAAAAGCCAGAGCGTTACGGCCAACACCAATGAGAGAACTCATTAATATGCGATTATTTAGCATTCTAAAAATGGCACCATCATTAAGATTTTTTTTGTGAGCGCCAAAATTTTCCCGATAAAGCCCTAATAAAACCATTTCTGTACATTTATCAGCATTAAAAATATACGAACAAGACTTTGCGACCGATTTTACTTGGCTCTTTAGGTTTTGTTTGGTTATTTA
The DNA here is from genome assembly GCA_026289955.1 of Argiope argentata. Classification (NCBI taxonomy): domain Eukaryota; kingdom Metazoa; phylum Arthropoda; class Arachnida; order Araneae; family Araneidae; genus Argiope; species Argiope argentata. Next base: position 2,877,236 of record JAOUZG010009418.1, read on the forward strand.
AGGGCTGTTTTTTTCCGTATTAACAAAAGGTTCGTGGGTAACGTAATTATTATTAGATAAACTGCGCTTCTGATTGCACCAAAAAGGCTAAAGAGACATTACGAACCTTAAGTGAGTTGTGACGTCATCTCGCTTAGTCCATTAATGATATTTACAGAGTTGGGGGGGGCTGAAGAAAAGGAAGAAGCCATGAGCATCTTAAAGCGGGGGTTGCCATAAAAGCCTGCTCTTATTTAATAAAATATTTTCAAAATTACGCAATTTCCGCTATGGCGACCATTTCTAAAGTTTTGAAGACCGAGAAGCAAATCAAATTTGCATTTAGCGCTCTCTCTTTCTATCTAAAAGTTTCATTTTCTTTGGTTTTACATTTCTGGATGAGATTAATGTGTATATTTTTTAATTATTATTTTTGAATAATGTTTTTTGATGATAATATCCAAATAAATTCCACTTCTATAACGGTTTATTTTTCAAGGGATTAGGGAAATATTTTTGAGATATATATTCATTTTACAAAAATATGCCGAGATTTAATTATAATTGAATTCTCATTTCATAGCTTTTAATCACATGTTTAAATGATGATTATTTATAACTTCAAATATCTGACAGTTGCAATAAAAATGAAACAGTTATTTTTAAAAAAAGAATCCCTCTTTTATAAGTGTTCTAAAGTTTGGAAAATAATTTTGAATTAAAAACATGAACGATAGAGCCAAATATTAAAGGTGGGTAAAGAAACTAAATAAATTTGAACACCTTTCAGTTTTTCCAGAGCTTATAATTTTTTTTTAAAAAATACATACCCTCGTTTTAATAATTTTTATTTTCTTATTTAATAAGTATACAAAGAAAAATTATTGAAATTGTCAAAAAAAATTTAAAACCCAATATTTTGTTAAACTTCCACGTTTCGATTCCCTAAGAATTTAAAAAAGAAAGCGCAGACTTGATAATGCCTAATTGAAAAATATCGGAGTGTAAATATCAAATCTGAACTGAAGATACAGTATGATTCTTACCATCACATATCAAAACTTCGTTATGAAGAAAAAGAAACATAGAAATAAAATTATTAAAACGAGAGAAAAAATATATGCTGAATATTTTTTATTTATTTAAGTGACATGCATGCTAAACAGTACGATAATTATTACAATTTTATGTAGATTCATCATAACTATATATATA
>JAOUZG010009418.1:2878829-2933447 GCA_026289955.1 Argiope argentata
TGTGTGTGTGTGTGTGTGTGTGTGTGTGTGTGTGTGTGTGTGTGTGATATTTTCAACTTTAATTTGATCCTAATAAATTTCTTGATTTTTATTTTAATTCAGCCCATATTAAGGTCCTTCTAAAATATTCTCTTTTGTCCTGATACGATTTTTTTTCTATTTAATTAAATGAATTGAAGCTTTGTAAAAATACTGCGTCATCGATTCCAAATCCCGAGTGATTGCTCATATAAACGGATTTTTCTAAGGAATTTTTGTGCTTCTCTAATCAAGATCAACACGGGTGTGAATTCCCGTCAAAATTCAACACGTGTCAGATTTATGAGAATCTCATGGTATATAAAACCAGGGATAGTTGATATCCTTTTTTACACCTTTTTTTACATCTTATACCTTCCTTTTCTTTTGTGCCGCGCTGCTTGTACATAAGGGATGCCTCTCGAGACGGAATAAAATGACTTAAAAATTCAACCTGTCTACTCCCTGATTTCGCCCCCGATACTACCTTCTGCTTCAAACACAAAATTATTATGTGCTATATTATATATATTCCTAACTGAAAAAAACATCTGCAGCATCTCTTGGTCCTTCAGATTTTTCATTTTTTTTATCGAAGTCTCTCGTTTGTCGACAAAAATGAAGAATCATTGATTTGGCCTCCTTTATATCTACAACTCTGTTCTCTTCTCTTCTATCAGGCTAACTGCACGAGGAAGCAATATTACAGATTTCTAACAGCATCGCATTAAATTATTTTGAGCGTTTATTCATGCAAAGGTTTTTTAATAATCTCTTCACCATTAATTTCCTTATTCCTTCCAGTGTCCTTATTAATTTTTGCGTTGTAATATCTTCTAACTGTATTTAGCACTTACAGTGACTTTATATATGTAAAGAAAATAAGAGAATTATTATCTTTTAGGACCACTCCAGGGTCTTTCAAATTCAGTGGATTTTCAAAGCAACCGAACTAATTGACTTTACATAAATTTTGAGGAATGAAGTAAGAAAAATAATGATATGGGGCTCAATTGGAAAAAATTTAGATAAATTGGAAAGCAACTTTCATACTTCAGATATCAACCATGAAGTAAATATCTTTGAAAAAGAATGTTTTGCTAAAAAAATTCAGCGAAAGTTCATTGAATAAAAACTTTTTTGCTTTTCTAATTATAATAACTTTTCTAATAATAATAACTATTTAAAGTGACTGTATTCATGATAAATTAAAAACCTTTTTTAAATGCATTTATTTTTGATGTTTTACATCTAAGAAATTGAAAAATAAAACATCCATGAAAATAGAGATATTTCAGTTAAACAACAAAAGTGTTTTCAAAATTCGAAAAAGTACTACTCGTATTTTTTAAATAAAAAGTTGCATAAAAGAAACACTTTTCTAATCTGATAGTTTATCAAATGATTTGTTCAAAAGTTTGAATCAAACTTAAAAATACTTATACCCAATTCTAAAGAATTATATTTGTCAAATATGTAAATGCTTTGATTTGGCTGATCAATAGTATAAAATTTTCAATTTTTTTCAACCATTGTGAAGCACAACAAACAAATTGTCTTTGTGAATAGATTGTTTATTTTGTAGTTATAAAGCGAAACATAAAATATAAGATCATATTTGAACAGAAAATACACAGAATATTTTAATTAGCGAGAATACTAAAAAAAGATTTTAGTGAAACCTAAAATCTGAGAAAAAAGTATTTAATGATATTAAATAGATTTAAATTGAGAATTCAGAAAATATAGAAGTATATAGGGTTCTTCTAAGAAAAAAAATAAGAAAAATTATATTTCAAGCAGTTTTATATAGAAAACTATTTAGAAATTAAAATATATACTAATAAAAAATTACGTGGGTTTATATTTTGTAGAGCAGTATTTTAGCTTACAGCATCCAAATTCTGCACATACGTATCCTGGAGAATGAGAATTGGATTTCCAAAGGATATGTTTTTTGAATTTCAAGATAGCTGTCAAAAATGTTCTTGCATAAAATATATTTTACACCGCCTAAAAATTTACTAAGTTTAGCAATTTAATAATTGTACACAATTTTCCTGAATTTTGGTATTTTTTAAATCTTTTGGCCCAATTTACGACAACATATTGCATTAACACTCTGAAATTTAAATCGTTTTCATTATTTCATTACTGAAAATTAAACAAGGAAAATTATATTTAATAGGCATGTAGTTTGAAATTCAAAATAAAGTTACAATATTGCGATGAAATTCATAGGATATATGAGTTGGATATTTGGTTTTTAATAGAGCTATGGTATTATGGGAATAATCTTCATTAGAGAACTTCATGCGCACTATAAATAGAAATTAAGTAAGTCAAAATAATATGACTTTAATGTCAAACAATTTGGCAGCATCATGGGGTTTAAATTATATCTAAAAGTTTTATTTGAAATCAGATATAATGAATGTTGTAGGCTGGTCACCTGAGACGATTCTTAGTGAATAAAAACAGTTCGTACTTTTCATGATGACTTCCTTAAAAACAACAAATTAATTTGAATTTATTGAAATTTAATATGAAGATTTCTAAGTAGGAGTAACTAAAATTTAAATAAATTATCTAGATTTGAAATATTTCAATAAAAAAAGTAAGTAATTTTGATTTTCATATATAAACTTCTAACGTATAAATTAATTTTCAATATTTCTTTTATTACTACACAAGCTGAGGAAGCTAGTTTTATAAAAATAACTATAAATATCTAAGTTTAGCAAATAATTTCGGTAAAACCTTTCAAATCATAATCAGCCTTACAAAAATAGGAGTTAAATGTTTAAAAAATTAGAAAAATGTGAAATGTATTTCTTTCCTATGATCAATTTAAAAAATTTGAAAAGATTAACAATAAAAAAATCAAGTATATAAGAAAATAAAAAGAATTTTCTAGTCAAAAATTAAATTTAGTGGGCTTTTAAGATATAAAAAAATTAAAAAGGATAGAAAAATGTTGAAAACTAAAAGCAGACTGTAAATAACATTATGGACTAAAAAAATGTGCTGCAAAAATGAAATCTTAGCTAAATATTTGTAGTTATCTCAATTTATTGATCTTAAAAGAACTCTAAATGTTAATCCCGATGCACAATCCACTTATGTGCGAAAACATAAGATACGGCTATAATGGTAGATATAGATACAAATAATTTCAAATATCACTGAAAGACAGACGATTATTATCGAAAGAAATCCATATTAATGATATTGATAGAAAGGATTTGTAAATATTTGTGTAGAGAATTTAATTCTAATTTAATAAAAGTATTAGAATATGAAATTAAAACTTGCATCAACACTGTGAAACCAAACAATAAAATCAAGTGGTAATAATTTGAGAGAATGAAGTTATTGACTCCGTGTGAAGAGCCGAAATAAACAAAAGAACCTGAAAGAAACCTTACTCAAATTACTTGCTCATACTGTCTAATAAAGGAGAACACCATTGCGTAAAACTTCTGTTTAATAAGTTACGAAGTATTGGCCTTTGGCTTGAATTTAACATTCTTACTGAATCTACCGTGCCATTTTTGGCGATTAATTTTTAGTATGTAGACAATAGTATCTGAAAATATCATTTGTTGGTTAGACCTGTTTTTTCCCAACCATCTGGCATAAATCAACAGAAATTTTTTTACCGAATTTGATTACTAAATTAGTGCATTTCTAAATCTCGCATTTACAGTTTTTGAAAGTATAGATTGTAGGACAGAGTTTTGAGAATTAGCTCAAAAATTGATAGCTAGGGAATTGATATAGGTTAATAAATCCAGCATCACACTAGCTCTTTTCGTTTTGTTCCTATCCTGTTAACATATATTCGGAAAGCCCTAAACATATACTAAAAGAAACTTGACCAAAATTGAATCTACTAATGTACTAATTTGATGCAAACAAGATATACCAGTTTTCATCCTTCTGGCAAAAAGGCGTATAGGTACAAATAGACGGACGGGCATTTTCCAAAATTCCAGTTTTCGAACGCAGGCAGGTCTAAAATGTTGAAGTTCTTCAAAATCTTGAGTCCGAATTTTTTTGTTCTTAATGAAAAAGTAATTTCTGTATAGGAAGTAAAATCGACGGAAATTATGACACTGTCGAAGGTGCTTTCATTGTTTGGAGAATTTAAAGAAAGCTGTATTAATATATGGCCCATAACCGCCAATTTTACCACTTATCTATAATACACCTTCCCACAAATTAGTGCCCTGTTTGGAAAGAGATTTATAGGTATTCTTAATGTATTATTGAGGGAAATTATAAGATTTAACCCTGACGATAAAAATGAAGTTTCTAGAAAACACAAGAAATATGTCAATATCTGAACTTAGAACAAATCTTTAGAGATACTTCTAGAAAATTCGACATCCTGATGGAATTTTATAAAAGGGAAGTCTTTACTCAACGAATGAATTCTCTCTCGGTAATTGTGTTCGTGGTTAGAGCTTTAATTATACACTCTAAATGTATCACTCTATCGAATTAGTTATCAGAAATAACTATCTCCTTGTGTTAGGAGTTTTGAAAATACTATTCCTTGTTTACACGTTGAATGAGATTTGTCCTTATGCTTCGAAATCTTTCTACTTTTTCTTTTGTGAAATAAAACACCGTCTTCTTTAGTATCGAATGTGTTAAAATTTTCCACAGTAAATATATCGTAAGATTTTCATAACAATACTAATCTGATTTTTTTTGTGAAAGTTTTGATCGCGACGAAACTCGACTGCATCGAATGAAAACACTTCAGATTTCCGTGCTTCGCGAGAAAGGACCAATAAAAAGAATACAGCCGATCGATAAATGTCTTTGCATATATTGACTGCATTCACCCTTCCTTAAATGATTGTTACGAGGGAGGATCTCGGCTCCACCACAAAATATAATAGAAAAGAAAAACTCGAATATAGGAAAGTGTAAAGATGTATCCGTTAAGTATGACCATTAGGAATGTGAACTGAAAATTACGAGATACTAAATCACGTCAACAATGACAACGATGAGTAAGAATCATTTTTTTCTACAGGTATGGGTTTTGCCGCCGACCAGTGACATTAAAAATAAATTAGGCACTTTCTATTCGGCAGTTGCGGAAAATGAGGACCATAATTTTGTTTTATATTCAAGGTGCGACTTTTTTCGATTGCCTTAAAAAAGAAGAGACAGTTAAGAGAATTTTTTTTTGTTATTTCATCTTCGATGTTTTTGGATTTTTACTGCGACATTCCTAGCTCTTAAGGAAGCATTATTGATCGAAATTTCCGTACGGAACAAAATTCCAATCTATTCTGTCGATCAGAAGTATATAAGTTTTAATTAATGATGAAAATATGAGTGAAATATGTAAGGTTAATTGTCATTTTAATTGTAAACTTCTAAGAGCAAAAATATTTGAATACACAAATGGCCATAATTTATATATTATTTGAAAAAAAATTATTACTCCTTTTTTTCAATTTAGCAATATTTACAAATTTACTATTTTTGAAGTACCAAAAATTTAAATAAAAAATGTTGTTAATCTACGACTATATCTGACCAAATTATGATGCCTTCTAATTCTATAAGTTTGGTCAATTAACGCACAATTCCAGAGCAGAATTGAGACTTTTAGAGGTCTTTAGAAGCTACAAGTTCTGGAGATATTAATTTATAATATTTTAACTGCATATAATAGTAGCTTAAAGATGCGTAGAAAACTGACACGAAAAGTTTATTCAATTCAAATATTTGGGAGTTGGCATCAGCATCTCGCTTATAAAGTTAAATTTAAATTCGAGAATAATTTAAAAAAATAATTGTAAAAAATTACTATTCTTAACCGAATCTAAAGACTTTAATTAAACATTTGAATAGTGAATAGTTAAATAGATTACAATATTTTGAACTAAATTAATTGACAGCCATTTTAAAAGTATAAAAATATATTAAAAATAATGTAAAACTGAAAAGAAGCATGGTTTTTATCTGAATTTGTTCGCATGTATAAATCATTATAAATCAGATCAAATCCATAAAATAATTTAATTTGAAAATACGACAAAGAAAATAAAAAACCAGTCCTCATAACTTTTGAGGCCACATACAGTTGCTTACTTTGCCTATTTAACATAATATAAGAGTTAATATAATATAATATGAAGAGAGAAGATGGTATGAGAGAAGGTAGAATGAGAAATTTTTGAAAATCTTCTAAAGTTTCGGCAATCGCTATGTAATCCAAGATTTTTTTACTAAGCGAGGGCAAATAAATAAAATTCGAAATTAGTTTTCTAGCATATCAATATGCAAAATCCAGAATGTGCTAATTACATAGTACAACCTCCCATCTTAACTTTATAACTATAAAACAAATTCCACATCCTCAGGGAAATGAGTCTCTTCGTTATCATTAGATTTCCAACGCTGAATGTTTAACATAGCTTGTTTAGGAAATGCTATGTGAACACTCAGCTTAAGAATTCAAGAGTACTTTACAGAATTTGCAAAAAGTTAACAACTGTAAGTTGATAAAATAACATTTAATCGGGAAGAGATCTGAGTATACTACCATTTGAACTTGTATCACATGCATACAACTCTATGTAGCATCGATCTATATATAAGCGACTGTACCTAGAGATATTGCACTTTTAAATATATTGTGCTATTCTTTTTTCTGTGACCAAGAGTATAATAATTTCAGCGATATTAATAAGAACAAAGAGCTAATATAAAATGTTGTATGAAACAAGATGAAACTACATCAGAAATTTGCACAAGGTGCAGTAAGTTTACAGTGGTACTAATATGTATTGTGTCAGCAGTTATAAAGAATAGATGCGCATAAAAAGGCAGAGAATGCCATTGTAGAGTTATAGATAATATAATGTGAATGGATGATGGTACTCAACAAGTTTTTCGATGTGAGTTTTCAGAACGAATTTCAAAATTGAAATCCCCCCCCTCCTCCAAAGCGATGCACATGATACAATAAGTGGTTGGAGATATAGCTACGACGTGTTCGAGCAAGATGTTTTTTGAGGGTAGACATTTCAAGAAGAGCTTAAAATTGTAAGATAATGAGTTATCATTTGCAGAAATCCAACAAGGCGTGCTTGGTGAAATGAACTTCTAGAATATATTCCTTAAATTGCAAGAATTCTGAGACAATAATTTTGCGGACGAGACATTAAATAGTGAATGGTAGGTACACAAAATAATTTCTTGGCAACATAATTCCTTTCCAAGTTTTTGTCTCACAAATCAAATAATCCAATCCAAAATCTAGCCATAATAAATACTCTTATAAATTAAATAATTTAGATACTATTTACAGTATTTTTATAATTAAAAAAAAACATGATTTTAGCCTTTTTTATTATTATACTCAAAATACTTATTTGCAAATTTTTAGTATGCCCTTTCCTAATTTTCTTTAGTTATCTATTTTATGGCTTCCAAAATAAGCATTCGACCTAATTTTAAAAATCTCCGAATTTTTAAAGTAAATGCAATTCAATATCATTCCATAATGCAATTAAAGTGTTAATAATGTCTACATACCTAGAAATTTAAATATACCTTAAAAACAATTACATATCTAGTACTCAATTATCTTAACTTCCAAGCTAATGGCACACTGAAAGTAATAAAAATTCTTTAAAAAATTACTGACGTTGTATAAAATTCTTTTAATAGAAATTAAAAGAAAGTTTCTCCTCGAATCAATTTTTATAACTCAAATTGATGAAATACTTGAATTTAAAGCTACCCAGAAACTCTCCTTATTCTAATTTTTTACTAATTTATTTTCTATGCCCATAAATTAAATAGTTAAGGACCAATCACATATGATGTTGTTGCTGTTGTTATTTAGGGCACTTTACAAGCTCACTGACAAATTGACAGCGATTTACGGCGAATGAGCGTTTCTTGTTTTTCAGTAGCACCAACTAAGACCAAGAGTACTATACAGCTACATACACGTGACAACCCTTTTTATGGGGAGAACTTTATTTATGCATTTCGTTAATTCATTTACATATCATAATGTTGATCTGGAACAGAGAAAGGCCATCTCTGAACCAGTAAACCAGTGGTATTACTTTCGACATGGAGGACTTTGTGACTACGACAGATTTAACGAGAACCAGCCACCACATACACACGGAGAATCTTTGGCTGGCAGGTTCAAACTCGCAGCCAAGAGATGCGAATCCTACCAACCAAGCTATCCCAGCCCCTCACATTTATAATGTGTACGTAATGCAAAAACCAAAAACTTATGAGTATGTTTGCATGTGTTTAATTATTACCTGAAATTTAATTGAAATTATATTATTCTTAAAATCATTTAAAAATTAATTTTAAATTAACTTATTTAAAAGTTAATTCTTCAATAAATAGTGGCGGTCCTTGGTGATATTTGACAGCATAAACTTGTGGTTTTTAACCTGTTAATTAAGGCAGCTCAGTTTATAACATTTAAAGAACCACATTTTCAAAATGCTGTTTTCAATTTACCTTAGAAATATTGCATATTTTGAAATAAAGGTTATGCAATAACTAATTCTACTTTTAAAAATTTTGAAGCAACATAAATATACATCACGAGTAAAAGAAATGCATTAATATAATTTTAATAACTTTAAAGGAGAATTAAATTGAAATATTATATGCGGATTTCTGCGGTTTTATTACATAAAATCATAACTATATATTATATTATAAAATCTTATTTTATAAGATTTTATAACAAAGGAAACAGATTTACTAAAAAAGACTTTATAATAAAAAGAAGTTTTTGAAAGAAAACTTCTCAGATTATTGGGTTTTAATTGGCTGCATAAACACTAAGAAATTAAACGAATCAAGAACTGATCACTTACAAAAATAATAACAGAAAGTGAAACGAAAACAGAAAAGAAAGCAAAGGATAAAAAGTCTTAAACCGACAAAACTTCTTTTTAATTTTTCTACCCTCTGATTTACAAATCATGATTAAAGATTGAGTTGAAAACTTCTTCTGAAAACTGCCCCCCATAAAAGGAGAGGAAAGTAAAGAAATGGAAAGCTCGAGTTGCTAAAAGTTAAACAAAGGAAAAGAGCTTCGGCGAATCTTTTGTTCAGACAACAGATCTGAAGTGATACCGAGTAATTAAGGAGATTCGGGAGTCGATAATTAAATTTCAACTGCAGTAATTGCGAACGATTAGAAAATTTCACTTGGAATTCTTTTTTGGCCTTTCTTTTAATAAGAAACAGCCAAAGAAAGGGGCAATTCAATTAAAGCGAGTGTGGATCTGGGATTCGGGAAAGAATAAAGCTCTCTCTCTCTCAAATTTTTTTCTGTAATAATCGATAGAGATAATATTTATTTTCTAACAACTATACTTTATATATAAATATAAAAAAATTGATCAGTTTTAAATGTTTTATAGACAAAATGTAGCATTTGTTCAATTTTTAGGTAATAAATTGAATTCCATTTATTTTACAGTCTAAAGTCACATATATTTTCAGAGCACATAAACATAGATATTTATAAGATTTATTTATAATAGAAACTTTTGATAATTTGCTGATACTTATTATATTTTTTGTTTGGGATTCAAATCAAATAGTTTTTCTTCAATATTAAATGGCACATTCAATAACTAAGAAATTCAATGAATTTGAAAGAAGTATGATAATGATAATTATGAATACTTAAAATAATTATTAGTGGAATATTAATATTAGTGGAAAGTAATTTTTTATTAATCGGGTTTTTATTTCGAATTTTCTCTATATGATAATGATTAAAGCTTGATTCTTCACTTTTTTTTATTTTTAGAATTTTCTTTCAATGATATAACAGTGTAGCATGGGAATGAAAAAAAAAATTATTATTACAATGCATATGAATATAAATCTAAGAATTTTTAAAAAGGTAATGTAAAATATGTTTATTAAATCTGCCTTATTATATATTTAAAATTATCAAATTCTGATAAAAATGTAAGTAAATAAAAATATCACTAAAAGTTTTGAATTTGAAAAATTGTTTGATGTAATATGTTCACAAATTATTGGAAATAAATATTAACATGTTGATTAAGTTTCAATCAAAAACCCAATCAAAGTTTTGAGACCCCTTTATTAATGAGCCTTAGATCCCGCTCCAAATCTGGTAGTTTTAATGTTCCGTCATGTACAAAGATTTGAACGATTTGTCTCCTCATATATGTCTCTGTAGAAAATATACCAGCCTATTTGCCTAATTTAGCATTTATTGCATTATTATTATCTTTACCCTAAGCATACGAGAAAATAAAAAAAGACAGAAATCCTAAATTTAATCTACAATTACAGATTACTAACGTATAATTGGCCGAATGGATACAGATTACTATTTGAGCTTTAACAATAATAGCGACTTTGAATGATAAGAATTATTTGTGTGAAAAATGAGTTTAATAGAACTTAAATGTTTAATAATGATATCAGGAATTAATTCTCCATCCTGCTGTACTAACTTCTATAAAGAATATTTCAATGAAATTCTAATCTAACTTATTTCATTTATAACAAATGGGATGTTATATTTTATTACTTACGTTGTATGCTGTTATATTCTCCAGAGTTATATTCTGCTATATTATCCATTGTTATATTCTGATATACATTCTGATGTTAAATTATTGCTATATATTCCATCGATATATTCTGCTGTATATACCATTGTTATCATGATGTGGTACTTGGGATAAGGCTTTTGGCGTCAAAATAAAATCCGAAGGCGAAAAATAAAAATTTTATTATCTGCAAGAGCATTGTGAAAAATCAGCTTTTAATAACGCGTTGCCATCATATTAACAAAAGCTCTGATTTAAAGAAAATCAAACTACAGCAAATAAAACCTAGAAAAACGTCATTTTGAGTAAGTGATTATATGAATGGAAATAAATTGGAAATGCGATTTTTTTTAACAATCAATGCGATACAAAGTTTTTTATGATCGTTTGCAATATTAAAGTGACTTGTTCAAAGAAACGATTAAAATGAATAAAAATATAATTTAACTTGCACGAGCGCGGAGTGCTTGGCTGTTCAAGAAATGATGTTCTGACATGATACACTGAAATATGCACATTAGATTAAGTTTAAATCTTTTATTATATTCTGGTATATATTCTGAGGTTAAATTTTGCTATATATTCCATTGTTATATTCTGGTTTGTATTCTGATTTTAAATTTTGCTTTATATTCCATTGTTATATTCTTGTTTGTATTCTGATGTAAAATTTTGCTATATATTCCATTGTTATATTCTGGTTTGTATTCTGATTTTAAATTTTGCTATATATTCCATTGCAATATTCTGGTATTTATTCTGATGTTAAATTTTGCTTTATATTCCCTTGTTGTATTCTGGTGTTAAATTTTACTGTATATTCCGATATTTTACACTATTTGTAACAATAGTTCCCAACAAATTTTTACCTTCCTTCGTTTTTTATGAATTAAAATAAATAAAAAATTTAATAATCATATGTGTTAAAAAAGGGAAAGTTAATCTTGTGATTAAACTTATGGAAAACGAGATTTTTTGTTAGTATATTTCAGCAAAGCTGAGGTAGGAATAATTGCACCTCATTGAAACTGTCCGTTCACTTTAATAATATTAGATATCAGTTATTCAATGCTTTGGCAGAGTTGCATATCACAATAATTGCTTATCTAATAAACATGGGGAAATGGACAGATTTTAATTATTTTAATGAATCTAATGGAGGATCACATTTCACGCTTTATTAGTTATTCGTATGCATAATACAGTGTAGCATAACGCTATGTTTGTAATGGTTAACTATTGGATTTGAAATGAAATTGGTTGGACATTTCAGTTCACTGTATTGCTTACTAATTTTGGAATTATCTGGTTTTATACATTTCAGTGAATCTGAATATTTATAATAACGCAATTGGTTACTATGTTTCTTTGAGGAAATAATAGTTTTATATAATATAATATTTACTCCACAAACTATTTCATCCCTTTGCTCTCCGAAAAAGAATTAGATGGAAAATTGTTCACCCAGTTCAAGAGTTTGTTTATAATTCCGAACTAATATTATATCATTGTTTTAAGTTGAATTACGCCGGCTTTGCGCGTCTTCCTCTAGGTGGCACTCTTCCTCGTGTTCTGGAAATCCCGGGTTCGGACAATGTTGTTCTTCTTTGTTATATCTTTAAGATTTGTGAATGTGACTGTGAAAGCGTGCGTGTGTGTTTCATCTTCATATGAGCTAGTAGTAGGACTTCTGCCCTCGGGTACTCAGGGATGCCTACCCTCTGAAGCTATTGCACACCTCTTTCCGTGGTAAAAAGCGGACACGACATCATCATCATCATCAAGTAGAATTTCCCCGAAGAATTAATTTATATATTTTAAACATTCTGTAGGTATTTTAATTTTTAATAATCAAAATTAAAATAAATAATCAAAGAATCAAAATGCTGCACCGTCGTATATTGTGCCTCAGAGGAAAGGATCAATTGCTCAAACGCATCTATGAAAATATTCACTGTAGCTTGATATCAGGGTCAGGATCAAGAATCTCAATAACTGTGGGATCTTGATTCTCTTTCCTCAAATATTCAAACTATACACACATTGAGTCACATTAAATCTCTTTTTAATCGTAAAATCTTTTTAAAGATGTGATGTAGAATTTTCAGATGAAAAATACTTTCAGATATTACTCTCATAAGGCTTTAATCAACATTCTCTGTATAGATTTGAAACTCTAGAATAATCTAAGGTACTTACGTATTATACCGTCTTCGCCAATGATCTCCAACGGTTTGATTACTCATTGGTGACTGAATTAAATTTGGTGATAAAGATCAACAGATTACACCATTGCCGGATTCCCATAATTGGCGGTTTAGTGTCTCATTGGCGACAACAAATTTGGCTATAAAGTTTGACGGTATAATACGTAAGTACCTAATCTAACACATGTTTCTGACACGGTTAAAAACACGGGTTTCATTCAAATTTTATTAAGGACAATATTAAAAATTTAAATAATTTTGACGTAATTTCCTTCTATGTTTAGTCACGCACTTTCAGGACAAGATTTTCAAATTTAAGTTTTCAACTATAAATTTTTATCTATAGTTTACAATGATGATAAATTTTATACAACATCTGTGCAAACTTTTTTTAATATTCATCGGCAAGATATCTCTAAATTATGACCTTTAGCGTAAAATCAAAATAAATATAACATTTCACTGAAACGGAAGCAATCATTGCATTATATACTTCAATTCTTTTCTAATCTATCCTAGGAATATTATTATGTAGAAAAGTGGAACTTGAAGAAAGTTTTGAGAATATATATTTTTTAACATTCTTAATTTTCGAATATATTTCTTTATAAAAGCATTTGGAGTTTTATTGCTTTAATTATTTTTAATAAAACGGATTCTTTTGTAATTTTTATAACATTAAGTCTTAACAAGTTATTTTACATTGATACATGCATTTTTTTTCAAATTCGCCATTTTTGTAACTTTTTTTAATAAAAGTTTTTTTTATAAAAAGCATCAGAAATTAAAAGTTGAAGCATATATATATATATATTTTTGGATATATATATATATATATATATAACCTAAAAATGATTTTTTAAAGTTTTTTGTAGTTTTGGCAGTACTAGAAAGCAATTTGCACATGAGCATGATTTTTTTTCCAGTTCTTTTAGTTTCATATTTCAAAAATCATTACAAATATAATGTTACTTATCAGTAGGAACCCAATACCTAAAGAGAAATAAAAATCAAAGCTTATTTCTTAGCGCAGTAATTAGATAATAAATTTTTTAAATAGGGTCATTTGATCAAATTTTTTAATAACTTTCTAAACTATGATTGTGCTTTAAAATTTTCTTTAGAAAAAAAAATCTCGTATTTTTTTCTAATTTTTAAAGCAATTTTTGCTTTTAACCGATGCATCATTGTTTCAGAAATTCGAAATTATAAATATTTCACAATATTTTTCAAAATGTTATCCAAACATATAATCTAAAATTTTTTTACAATATTTACTATTTAATATTTAAAAAAAATTATACATTTATTGTTATTCCTGCTTCGCAGATGATTCCTAGATAAATTCAAATGCATCTTTTATTCATAACGAGATTTTCAAATCACATACCTTTGCCTATATCTTCAATGTTTGACTATCGAACATATAGCTCAAAGTTAGTATAAAGCCCGACTCTGGATTTTGTATTACATATTCCTGTGATGTACCGGTCACCCGTGGAATTCTTCTCCGACCATCTATCTAGACCGCATGTACTTCTTTTGACATCTAAAATTTATGCCGCTCATGTGCATGCAGAATCTGCTTGAGTTAAGAAAAAGTTTGAAATTTTGGATAGAAATTTCTGAAATAGTGTTTGGCAACCATTTGATCAAATGGGAGCTCTACAGAATTCTAAATTCACCACGTTTACATAATATTTTTAGTATATTTAATATTTATGTATATTTAAAAATTTTCAAAATCCAACTATTTCTTAATAACAATGCATTGCTTGGAAACTTGGATTGAAATAGAAAAAAAAGTTTCTTTTCTGAGTACAAATTAAATTCTAAAGCAACAACAACAACAAAAATCTGCTCTGCAAATTTCAATGTCTTATATAAGAACATAATTTCTTGAAAGGCCAAGCACCACGTTCTCGTGCAAGTTAAATTATATTTTCAATTATTTTAATTGTTTCATTCAATGAGTCACTTTAGTACTGCAAACGATACAAAAAACTTTGTCTCATATTTATTAATTTAAAAAATATTGCATATCCTATTTATATCATTTCATATAGTCACGTGCTCAAAATGACATTTTTTAAGGTTTTATTTGCTGTACTCATTAACTTATCTTATAAAAAATCAGAGCTTTTGTAAATGCAATGGGCGTTATTAAAAGTTGATTTTTTGAGATGCTCGTGCAGATAATAAAATTTATATTTTTCGCCTACGGATTTTCATCTTCGCCAAAAACCTCATCCCAAAAACTATATCATGTTCTAACATGATAAAGAAAACAGTATGTAAAAATTACAGACATTTTTCGTAAAAATAAATGGAAATAATTTTACTAATTTTAAATTGGAAATTCAAAATTTGACGGAATGCTAAAACAGTTCTAGCAGTTCCATAGTTTATTCTAGCCTCAGTGCCACTTGAAATGAAGAAGAACAAAATTCATACTAAACAATAACGGCAATGATACAGAAATTGATTTATTGAATTTGTCTTACGCTATTTCAGTAAAATCTAAATTTATACATAGGAGAAATTTTTCTTTTACGAGTCAATTACACATTTTTAAGGTAAAGTGATATGGAACTAACTTCAGTCAAATACAAATAAACTAACACAAATAATCATATCAGTTTTTGCTTTTTCCTACTAGTAATTTTTGTTTTTTCTTTATTTTATTTTTAAGTCACATTTTTTTTAGTAAGATGACCATCATTCAATATAAATGAATATTGCATTTGCAGTCGAATAAATAAAACGAGAGTTAGGAATTTCTTTTGCACCATGGTTTTAAGTTGATTAGTATCTTGGTATAAAATTATAATACTGATTAATAGGATTTGTTTTTTAAAAAATAATTTAGTTCACTGTTAACGAAGCATCCTTAATTTTTCCAGCGTACTGTCGTATGTGAGAAGAACAATTTCAATAGAGTAATTCAAAAGAATCAGGATAAATGTTAGATTTTCAGAATATATATATATATATATATATATGCTAGTCACATCATTATTCAAAGGGATATGGAGCAAATACTTTATTTGTATCGAATGCAGAAATATAATTTTTTAAAGAAAGAAATGATGAAGTATTTTTTTATAAAATATCATTTATTCATTTTTTTACGGATGTTATTAGGTTTGATGATCCCAATAGCAGTCTTGTTTCTTCTAAAGTAGAATTAATCTAGTGGAAATACTTGCAGAATATTTTCATTTCTTTTTTAAGACATTTTTTTTTTAAATTATTAAAGTTTTATTTACTTTTATAGATGAATATACTTATGAATAGATAATGACTATAAGTTTTTTTTTTCAGAAAATAATTATTCATAATGAAACGATGATTATTATTCTACTGATATAGTTTAAAATATTTTTGCTTATAGCGACTAAGATATCAAAAATATAATGATAAACAATTTATTCAACAGACTTTCTCACAAAATATCTTTGTTAATAAAATATTTCATTCTTTTATTATTTATAAATAACAGCGAAGAAAATAGATTTGAGAGATAGTTTTTTTCGGTATTAAATATGGTGTTAATAAATAACCCATAAATGTTATTCAAACCCCTTTTTTGTTTTGTGTGCATACATTTTTTTTTCCTGAATTCCTTTATGTTTTAGTTTAAAAGAATAGTAAATTAACAGTTGATAATTACATTAAAATAATTATATTTCTGTAGTTGAAAGCAAAGAGTCAATAGGGATTATAAAACAAAAATTGAAAAGAAAATAGAAAAAATTAATCACTGGAACAAATTCAAATTCATCAATTCATCTGTAAGGTGAAGAAAATAGGAATAAATAAGAGACAAAGTAATGCCATCTATTAAAAACTCTGGTATAAAATAAGTGATAATTTAATTTGATATTTTCATAAATTAACAAGGTAGTTGATAATCAAAAATATTCTTTAATATTTGTCCAAATGCAGTCTAAAAACATTTGTTACTTGTACTAAAAAGAATATTCTATTCGAATATATTAGTTGTTTTCAAATACATCAGCTTCAAAATCAGGTTTCTTCATCTGGTTGCACTAATTTCAAATACATCAATTCCATATTTAGGATTCTTTATCCGGTTGTATTCTTATCCGCTAAGACTTTGTAAAGCTTTTTCGGCTTTTTCATCTAGAGTTATCTCTGATCAAATCATATATAAAGCGATGGTTTAAAAAATGCAAACAATTATAAAAATTGAGGATTATACAATAAAAACAATATCACATTGCCAAATCATGCAAGACAGTTTAATTCTACTGTTGGATCTATTTTCTTCTATGTCATTGATTAGTGACCGATCTCTAGGCTCTTTATTCCAAAGTCTTTGTACATCCTCTTCCGGAATAAAAATCAAAAAATACTTAAGGCATCTTTGACCCCAATCCATAGAGTTTAAGGTACAACCTTCGTATGGCTATACCAATTTCAAATACATCAGTTCCAAATTTAGGATTCTTCATCGGGTTGTACTGAGAATTTGAAAAGCTGTTTCGACGTTTTCATCTAGAATTATCTATGATCAAATCGTATCAAAAACGATGGTTTAAAAAATGAGAACAATTATAAAAATTGACGATTGGACCTTGAACAATAAAATGTTGCAAATTATACAACAAAAGCAATACCACATTGCTAAATCATGCAAGATAGTTTAACTCTAATACACTGGATCTTGTTTCTCCACTGTCATTGATATTTGACCGATCTCCATGCTCTTTATTCCAAAGCCTCCTGGAATAAGAATAAAAAAACACTAAAGGCATCTTTGACCCCATCCCCATGGAATTTATGGCCTCCCCATTTAAAAAGTACCCCCCATCGAACATTGTTTCTCACTTCCTCCAAAACACAGCCGAATCCCTCCGCATCAGCGTTTATTGCCGGTCATTCCTTCGGAGGACGAAATTCCCTTTCAGTCGAACTGAAGAAAATCCTCCAGGAATCGTTTGGCTCGGTGGGGAAGAACACCCCTGACGTCACAGACGAAGCACCCCAGGTGCTTCACGATCGATCCGTGACCACCTGATGCATAGCCATTTCCGAACTTTCGGCAACGCCTTTTGTGTGGGGGTAACTGTAACTGCAACGGAGGGAACGATAACGCTGGAATAGGGCTGGTCGCTATCGGAGAGGCAATGCACTAAAGGAAAGCATTACGAAACAAAATATAAACAGGCCAAACGTTCGGTAAATGTACCTCTACGCAAAGCGGGAGAGAAAAAAATGGCAACAGTCTGAGGTAGTTTAGATATTTGTGGAAAACTTAGTTTTTTGCAGCAATATTATGGCATTGGTAAACAAAATAGAAATGGAAAAAGAATCAAGTAAATATGCATACATACATACTTTTTTAATCAAATAGGTTTTAAAATATTTTGTGGCAAGTATTTAAATGTTTTAGTTTTAAAAAATCAACAGACACATAAAAATGACATTTAGAGAAGCAAATATATTAATTATTAGAATTTATTACATTTGAAAAGAGCGTGCAAATCCTCAAAGAGATCAAAATCTTTAATAAAACCGAATTAATGTTTTAAAAATAGTATTAAAATCGATGTTTTTATGTAATATCAAAATTATTCAGAATATTCGGTATTGAAAATTCTGAATATCCCAAACTGAAAATTATTCATATTTTCCGAAACTAAAAATTATTCAAAATATCCAATTTTCGTACTCTTTCCTTTTTGGGTTACTTTTCACATACCCTTCAAACTTCGGTTGAAGGCTTTCCTTTTGTAATCCTGCTTTTCAGTTTAAAAAAAAACAAAAAACAATTTTTTTGGTAAAATTTTAAGTTTGAAATTTAAAAAATGTGACAATTGTTTATGACTTTTCTATTCTTCTTTATTTGTAATTAATTCTTTATTTCTTTATATATTCTTGTTTAGTCGCCCTTACCAATGTTTCATCATTTAATATTGGAAATTATTTTTTTTTTTCATAACTTAAGTAAAAACATGTTTTTTAAGTTCTTGATCTTAGAGATTATTTTTACCAGTGTTTTCTAAATTATTATCAAAATTTATGTGCATGCAATGTGTTTATAATATATTTTTTTGTTCGTTGCAAGATATACACTTTAAGAATTTTCTTTCGAAATGCCAGCGTATATGAAGAAATATTTACTGATTATTGATTTAAAATAGCATTTTGTTATTTTTCTCTTTCAATTAAAAAGTAAAATAATTTCAAACAACAAACTTTCCAACTTAATTTTTTTGATAAATAATAAGAATTTTTTTTAAACATATTACATGATAAAATATACCATATTTACTTTCCAAGTTTTAATGTAAAAAAGTTTTTTTATCATGTCAGAACATGATGTTATTTTGGGAATTTAGAATCATGGCGTCAACAAAAATCCGTAGGTCAAAAACTGCAATTTTATTATCTGCGCGAGCATCTCAAAAAATCAGCTTTTAATAGCGCGTTGCCGTTGCATTTACAAAAGCTCTAATTTTTTTTAAAAAAACAATCTAATGACTATAGACAATAAAACCTAGAAAAATGTCATTTTGAGCACGTGATTATGTGAAATGAAATAAATAGGAAAAGAAACATTTTTTAAAACAATAAATGCAATACAAAGTTTTTTGGCTCGTGCTAAAGTGACTCATTCAATGAAGCAATTAAAATGAATGAAAATATAATTTAACTTGCACGCACACGCGATGCTTGGCAGTTTAAGAAATTATGTTCTGACATGATACATTGAAATATGCGTAGCAATTTCATTTTAATCTTTAATTTTTACTTATTTTAGTTTAAAACTTCCATTTTGAAATTTTTAAATAAAAGGAATTTACCACCTTGATCAGTGAGCTGTACTAACTTTGAGCAATTAAACTTTGATGTATACTGTTAAAGAACGTCTGTGTGTATGTTCTCGTTCAAAAGACCAGAGCCTATAAACTACAGTTCCAAATTTTGCCTCTGAATATCTCGGAGGTCGAGAATGTGGGCCACGGAGAGAATTTTTTTATATTTAATCAGAAATTTAATTAATAAAAAATTAAACCATACTTTTCCATTTTTTCTGTCATAACTTCTGAAAATATTACAACATCAAATGGATTTTTACATTACACTGAAGATTAAAAAAAATCTTTTTGATGATACTAATATGATTCTATTTTTATTGAATTAAAAATGTATTAACCCTATTTTATAACTATTAACTTCGTTCAAAATAAAAGTAAATTGCATGAGTACGTTACATGTGCATGGGAAAAAACTAGCTTTTATCAGCCTGTTGCCATCACATTAACAAAAGCTCAAATTAGAAAATAAGTTAACTATTATTGCAAATCAAACAAATAAAAGTTATTTTCAGCACTTGTCTGTATGAAATGAAATAAACATGAAATATACTTTCTAAGATGTAAATGCAAGAATAGTTTTTTACAATATTTCACAATGCAATTAATATCTATATAATTAATTTGATAAATCCAGTTTTATTTTAGGATTATAGGGAGTAATAAGAAATCAGGGTTTAATCGCTAATTTGTAAAATTGGCGTATATTTAATAAGCATACATCAGA
The DNA here is from genome assembly GCA_026289955.1 of Argiope argentata. Taxonomy (NCBI): domain Eukaryota; kingdom Metazoa; phylum Arthropoda; class Arachnida; order Araneae; family Araneidae; genus Argiope; species Argiope argentata. The sequence goes on from JAOUZG010009418.1 coordinate 2,899,249, forward strand.
TGACAAAATTGCTTAAATGAGTTAAATAATTCTATTTAAATTGAATCAATAAATGCTCCGATGAATTAGGAGTTTTAAATTTTTACACATATTTTTATATACTAAGTGAACAATATTTTTTTAAAAATTGAGACATTAATATTTTAAATTAAAAAATAATAATCTACCAATTAAATCAATCACTAAACTGACTGATTTAGAAAAATCTAAATATCACTATTTTATAAAAATGGGTGATTTTAGACCCCTACATTGATCATCTCAAAAAAGACTAACTAATCTCAAAATTGATTGGTGGATCTACTAGGAGTGGTGATCCAGAGATTCTCAAAATCGATTGGCTTAGTATTATAATAATTTTGAGTGCAATAAAATTGTAATTAAAACTTGAAGAATCAATCCAATTTTATCGCAGAAGGTAGAAACGTTTATTTATTTAAATAGTTTGCGAGTCAATAATATTTTGCAGAACCTAATTTCTTAGACTGAAGAACGGTATAAAATTTAGGCCATATTTTTGAAACATATTTATAGACCGTAATAAAACAAAATATTATTATTATTATTACTAAAATATTATACAAGTCACTTAAACTCTTTTGAAAGTAAAACTAAAAATTGGATTTCATAACGAGTCAGAGAAATTTTTGTTGAATGATTCCTTGAGATATTGCATAAATTACAAAATTATTTTGTAGAAATTAAGGTTCAATTACGAACGAGTCTATTTTCAGAATTTATATTTTTAAAAAATGCTTAGTTTCAGTAAAAAATATTTTTGTAAAAATTGCAATTGAAATTTGATAGGACGTGATAGAAAATTAGACATGATTGAACGAACAAAGCGGCTTAAAGCTTCCGTAATATTATGGGTGACTTATATGACTACTAACTTTAACGATTACAATTATTTTGTTGAAGAAACCATTAAAAATTAAATTAAATAAAAATTTTCATTGAAAATTTTAGCAAATATTAATACTGGCGAACAGGCTGGCCGCCAAAGGTGGCTAGTTTATATTAAATGCCTACATACATAATATAGAAATCTCTTAACATTTAATGTCGAAAGCTAATATTTGCAAGAGAACAAATATGTGTTTAGCTTGCGTGCGTTTCAACGCTTTGTTAATTAATGAAACTGCAAAATATTATTTGAAAGTATTTGGAGAGAGTTCACCATATCATCTATAATTCCATTCAGGTGGAGGAAAACTGCATAAGAAATCAAGAAATAAACGTTTAATAAAAATTATAATAGTCTTAACCATCTCAGATGGGAAATTGCTAGATTCACTTATTGAGATTGATGAGCTTATCTTACAAAATTATTCATTCTAAAAATTAGCTTCCATGTTCTCTTATCATTGAAAAGTTAATTTTTGGAATTTTATATATTTAATTTCTGTATATTTTTTACTTTTAATAAAATTCTTAGTTACAATACTACAGTATATAACTATAACAAATTGATACATTGAATTTTCTGGTTTATACCGCCCGCAAAACTGCTCTGATTTGAATGTTATGATGAAAATTCAAATTCATCCGCCGATCCCGGGCTTTTGCCAATGTTAAAATTCGTGACAGATGCGGATTGCGCCAGGACTGAACTCACAATCTGAGGGTTAGCAGCCGAGTTACATGACCATCGAGCAAAAGTGACACTTCAGCTCGAGGGTTGTTATCGGGCTTATAAAGATTTCACCCGAAATTAAGATTTTAAAAAATAATGCTTTGTTTGGATTCATTAGTACACTTTTTTTTCGTCTCTGGATTATTTCTGCTTTTATCTTGTACAATAAACATATTAATAATTTGCACCCACATTATATTAGTATCACATAAATTCAATGCAGCTAATTTTTTATGGTGTATTGAATAATAAGGAAAGTTTTTTAAAAAAATGCATTCCATATTCATTTTTTAATAATCTTAAAATTAATAATTTGAGTGAACAAGCTGGTTAAAAATGACAGCTAGTTCAATATATATGTGTGTATATTGAACTAATAATATATAAGTTCAATAACTATAATATTATAATATATGTTCTGCATTGTACTATAATATATAAGTTCTCTATTTTACTATAATGTATAGTATATAGGAATTGTACTGTAATATATAGTATATAAGAATTATACTATAATATATTGTACATAAGAATTGCACTATAATATTGTACTATAATATATTGTACATAAGAATTGCACTATAATATTGCACTATAATATATTGTACATAAGAATTAAACTATAATATTGTACTATAATATATAGTATATAAGAGTAGTACTATAATATTTAAGTTCAAATAGATTATTTTTCGGGTACCTCATCAGGGCATTTCAAATAAAGCAAGAAAATTATGATTTGCAAGTCCATTAAACTTATTATCTCCTAAACGCATTTAATATGAAACCATAAGTTAAATAACTCGGCATAACAAAGCTTAATGTCTCTTCAACTTATTTGTATGGATTCCAGGAACTTCCCTTCCTCAAAACATCTGTTTCAACAGCTATTTAATTAATGATCCCAACCGAGTGTCTATTCCCCATTAATAAAATGCAACCGCAAAGAAGAAAATTTCTAATTCTTTCACTGTCAGAAGATTAATTCGTCCAACATGGTGAACCACTGGGGCTTCCAAGACTGGCGACCGAAGCCAAATAGACCACGGCATTCGCCAACTGTTTCGGATTCCTCGTCTGATGTAGCGACTAGACAAACCGAATGGCAGACCGGTTCCCTCGCTTCGACTAAGATGCATATCAAACCCAGTCTTTTGTGACATTATAACTGAACCAAGATGGCGGAGAGAGAGGGTCCAGGCGTTCCATTTGGCCGTTGGCCAATACCCAAAGAGAGCCGGGCTGTCATCAATGGAAAGTGCGCCCGAAGACTATGACAGTGGTGGACGATTCCAGTGCATCGTTGTCATGTCCTAGGGTTGCTGAAATCGAATATGAAGCGTGTTGGAGGCAGCACCTCATGTTACAGCACACCGTAAACATGAGTGCATTTAAAGGATGCACCGAATTTCCTGGGATTCTCTTTCTATTTTATTCCCAGGAAAGAATTTAATAGAGTACAGAAGATCTTGGCCAGAATAAATGGTGTTGAAATAAAATTAATATGAAAGCGGCTAGATCTCTGTACCTTGCTATTCCTGTTTTATAATATATGGAGCAAGTTTATAGGAAATAATTTGGCAAGTAAAAAATAAATAAATAAACAATTTTAATTTTCAGAAAAGATTGAAAAATGTGTTAAAATTTTCTTAAGTCTTGTTTCATATCTTTCCCAAACATTATAAAATTCAATGTTTATTATATACTAATGATATTAACTCAACATTATCAGATTAGAGATGCACTATGGTTTGGTGATGATGATGATGAAGTCATGTCCGCTTTTTACCACGGAAAGAGAGGTGCAGTAGCTTCTGAGGATATAGACCACTGAGCACCCGAGGGCAGAAGTCTGATTTCTAACTCATATGAGGATGAAATACATACCCACTCGCTTGCACAGCCCCTTTTTACAAGGGGAGACATTCACACATCTCACAGATAGAACACAGAAGAACAACCATGCCCGAACCCGGGACTCACAGAACACGAGGAAGACGCGCTACCTTTGTGTCAGAAAGCTGGCAAGCACTATGATTTAGTTAGTTATATTAACGTTCAATTTTAAAGCAAATTTAGGGTTATTTTGGGACAGACCTCGTAATTTTGAACCGCAGTCAGATGACGATGACGGCACCTGAGCAAATATGCACACTGAATAGTGCAAAATTGGGTTATTTATATAAAAATATAAAATTGTTAGAAAATTTATTTTACCGATTTGATGTTGTGAAAGCATAATGTATATAAGAATTTACCGAAAATAAGTTTAAAGTTATTTTAGAAATTCTATGAGCCTTTTAGTTAAGACAAAAACTTCTTTTTCTGTAATAAACGAATATATGAAGAAGTTCTGATTTTAAATAGTAATTTAAAATTTTGGAAAGAAATGTGAACTATATTCAATTACTTTTACAACTTGTGCTTACTAATAACAAAGCTATCATTATACGAAAGGTTTTTAATTCAATACTATCGATTGGCAATATTTTTGATAGCATGTCTCTTAGAGTCATGCATAACCGTACAGAAGTTATTTAAATTTTCTTAGAAATATTGCCATTAATATATTCAACATTTAATTAATTGTTGGAAAATAGTTAAAATATATAAATAATCCCTTTATAGCGATGTTACATGAAAATGTCTGAAGTTTCTCTTGCGTATTATTAAGAATAAATAAAATATTATTTAAATGGTGTTACTTTAAAAATGGGTCATTGATTATTTTTAAGTGTTGCTAAAACTTTTAAGACTCACTTTATTTGTCGAATTAACTTTCATTTGAGAAATAATATGACAAAGTTCAATTTTAAACTTTTATCAAATGCACGCCATCTATTTTGAGCTGCTTTTATTACAAAATAAAATCACGATGCCAGATTTGACAAGCTTTAAACTTACAAGTATGATAAATGTTTGCTAAAATAAGTTTCGAAACATCAAGCATGGCATTCCAGACATAAATATAACATCAATTCCTTATTATTCTGAAAAATATTTAATCTTCATAATATATGGAATTGAACGAAAAAAAAACTTCACCTTCCCTTTCAATATCTAATCTTGTAGAAATGACGATTTATTAGTATTTTAAAAGATGAATCTTTCTGCGGGTAACTATTAAAGTATATTTCCAAATCAAGGTAAAGAAAAATTTAGAGTTCCCAGAAATGAAAATGCAGCAACTATTAACCCTTTATTTCTCGAATTATATTGCCATCAATTTTTCAACTTCAATTTTTGCTATAGTAGTTAAGTTTCCTTGCAGAACAATTCTAGTGAACTCAAGAAAAAAATTATTTAATAGAAATATCTTAATTAACTTAATTATTAATTAAACATGTTTAATTACTAATTTTAATTTATATTCTTGCTATTTGAATTACAATCTTCGTGTTCTTAGAATACCATCAGCAAAAGCAGTCATATTACGAAGATATAAACCAGAATTAAATAGTGCTTTTAAGTACCGACAGTAAATAAAGGGTTAAAGTATATTCTGATATTTCATAAGTACCGTTCCCAGACAAGACACATCTTTGATGAGATTGGTCTAGCACCAGCACTTTTCCGACACCGAAGTCTAGAATCTTCCACTAAGTCATCGCTATTCTCAAGGTTCATAATTTTTTTGAATTTTCCGGTTGGGGAATTTAAATATTTAGACAAGCATTATTTCATATTCCTCTAAATCCATCATTTTACCACGCTTAAGAAAAGTATTTCTTTAAAACCGTGTTAATAGTTTCCTCCCCAGCCAAATGAGCGATAATTACGCCACAGCGGCAACCCTTCTGTTCGAGTGGCCTATCGCTTTGTGCAGCTGGTGAAGAGTAAAATGGACTGCAGACTCCCTAATAAACGCGCAGTTCTAATGTCTGTCAGCAGCACTCACGCAAGGAGTCACGATCCCTCACGCAAGATGGCTTGCGTCACGGTCAATCAGGAGCCCTTCCGTTTTGATAAACTACGCCACTCTCGTGGGAAAAGCCACAACAGGGTCTTAGTGCTGAAAGAAAAGGGTTATCGCCCCCTGCTTAAGCCACCTGTCACTCAAGGATTTTCGGGAGGGATGTAATCATCCAGGTAGAGAGAGAGGGGAGGCTTTGTGGACATGTTAGAAGCAATTAGAAGTTTAATTTTAGAATGAGTTTAATGATGTATTGATTTTCTGGATGTTTAATTTTCGAGAAATGGGAGGAAATGAAATGCCCTTAGCGATGGAGGAATGCAAAGTGTATTTATGAGAAAGGAGTTATTACCGAAACTGTATAAACTGATTCTCATATCTTAGTTTTGTTTATTATCCTGGGTATGGTTTGAATTCATATTTTATAAAATAGTTTTGAGGGATAATTTTACTTACAAAATATTGATTATCCAAAATACTATTTACTAAACATTCGATTTAAATTATTATCTTCAAATCTTGCCTCTAACCATGTTTAAGTATTTTAAAATTGAACAAACTTATAAAATTTCAGTAGAGTGATATTATGAAATATATTTTAAACACAAGAAATTCTTGCCTAATTTTATTTAACACTCTATGTCTTTGCAAATTTTCTCCAAATCTTGTACTGAATTTCAACAATGAAATGTATTGTTGGAATTATTGAATAAGAAGCTAAAAAACAAATTTCGAATAAAGTGCGGGTATTAAAAAGCTTTATTGGTATAACTAAAGAATATATTTTATAAAAAATGGTATGAGAATCAATTCGTGGAATAATATTTTTTGAAGTAGTCTACGAAAAAAAAAACGAAAAACGTTTGTTTAAAATTCCATTTAAGTCTAGCCAAATATGCTAAAAGATGGAGATTCCTTTTCTCTAAATTATATCTGTGCCAAATTTGATAGCTGTAGATTCAATCCTTTGTTCTGCATACACAGATTTGCTTTTATTATTAATGGAGATCTTGAAAGAGGAATGAAATCCTATCAAAGAAATGATCTAACACATTTGATGTCCGGAGGAAGAGTCTCTATGTCGAGCGAAGAGCATCGCAATGGGTCTGATTGAATCAAAAATTCCCAAGTGGAAGTTTAGCTCTCTTTTAATTCACTGTAAATCAAAAAATCACTAGTCATTAATGTAAGGAAAAATGGAAAAACCGACTAAGAGGACTTGGACACGAGTGTTTTAAATTACCCATTGGTAATGATTAAAAAAGATGAGGTCCGACTGAAACAACCTCATGTAGCTTTTCTAATTAAATCAAACTAATATGTTGTATTTCAAAATGAAAGACTTCAGATTTTACTTTAGTATATGAGTTTTGTAAATACTCGATATAGAATTTTAATAAAAAATAATAGTTTTGAGACATAAATTAAGACGCGAGACATAAATCAAGTTCAACAATCAACAATTATTCACGACATGTAATTTAGTGGTCTTATCAAAGCAATTAAAATGACGAAAAGTAAAGGTAAATTCATTTGGAAGGCATTTTATTCTAGAAAAACAAATTCGTGATAGACATGTTAAATACTTAAGTTATAAAAAAAGAATTAAAACTAGTGTTTTAATATCTTTTAAAATTTCAATTAGTTAAAATTAAATTGCTTTTAATTAATTATACAGGTTTGCATGCTTTCGCGTTCAAAATCTTATAAATAATTACTGTATAAAGTTGTAATCATAAGCGTAACGATTTATCGTTTCCATATTTATCATTATTCATTTCATGTTGTTCGTAACTGTGCAATCATTGAAAAGTCAAAGCTTTTACAACTGCGTTGAATCATTTTCTTCATTTTTAAAGTGTTAACAGATTTATAAATAAACGAGGAAAAATATATTTCAAAAACAACTAAGGAGGGCAATTTTAGTTTCGTAGAAAAAACACTTCTTATTTGATACTATTCTCGCCTTATTTTTAAAAAAGTTCTCTTAATTTTTTTCTTTCAAGAAAAAAAATCCACCGATATTTATTTGATATTAACTTTGGTATTACTTAATTCAAAGGTGCTTTGAATTTTTTTCTATCTAAAAAAGTTATGTTTATTTGATATCATATTATGTTCTTAAATTTATAGGCAGCTCTTAGTTTCTTTCTTTCAAAAATCAGTATTTTTTATTTTAGTAATTAGTTATGAAAAACAAATATTTTTAATCAAATACGGGCTTCAATATGATTTGAAAGTCAATAAAACCTTTAAATTCTTATATTTTTCTTAAAAATGACATGCCTAAAGTAGAAACATTATCAATTGTTATAAAGCTTGTTGACGAAGATTTGCAAGTCCGTTTACGTATGGGATTGCAAGAGTCCTTAACTGCCGTTTATTACGAATAAGGGAAAAAGGCATATTAAATATTACTACCTTATAACTTCGGAGCTATTATTTTATTCTTAGAATACAATAAGGACAATTTTCAAGTCTGTGAATAAATGTTTCCAAAGCGCTAACATACTGGAAGTAAAGAAAGTGTAATTTGAAGCAACTTGTACAGTACTGAATGTCTTAATCTTTAACTGGAAAAAAGTTTCTGTAAATCTCACAAAAGAAAATTATACTAATTATTAAAGATGAAAGATTGTTGTATTTTGGCTTACAGAATTAAAATGATTTCCGATTAAAGGCTTAAAAAATTAAGAATAAAGTAGGAATTAAACGTTTCTGTGAGTCTCTGAGAGCAAGAGAGAGAGAGAGAGAGAGAAACAAGATTTAAGTAAAAAATAAAACTAATAAATAAAAAAATAAAATAACCTCTCATCGTAACCCAAAATTTTCATAAAATTTAGGCCCTCGATAAACAAGAGATAATGTGGAAAAAATAATATAATACTAAAAATAAAAAAACAATAGTTAACTATTAATTATAAACAGCAAATCTTCAAAATATAGAAGAAAAAGGTAAAATAACAATAAAAACAACAAACCTCGAAAATGATTCTAAAATAATAAAATAGAAAAGACATTCCTCTTGAACATAAGTAAAAACTAGTATTAAAAAATTGACTTTCTAAAGAAACAGAATTAAGATACAATATCCAAAAGATAAATACATAAAATAAATGACAAAAACAAAGAAACATACTTTTAAAATAAAACTTAAACAATTTCAAATGAATATAAAAAAATGAAAATAAAAATTCTCATGACTTACAGAAATCGAAAGAAATAGAAAATAAAACCTTTCAATTAAGAGCTAAAAAAAAAAAAATCTAAAATTCTTTAATGTCGAAGGAACTATTCAAACACAATCATCTGATATTTCATCTCTCTCTCTCAAACACACGCTGCCTTTGAATTCCAGAGAGCAATTTATTCAAACACAATCACACAAGAAATTTGGGGAAGAAAGAAAAAAAAAGAAATGAGGAAATGAGTTGAAAAAATAAACCTCGTATTAAAATACGCTTATTGCAGCATATTCCCAGGGAAAAAAATCGATTCATTCATTCAACTCTGGCGTTTTTAATTATAAACATCCTACTCAATCGGGCTGCCTGAACTTTGGTATTGAAATAAATAAATAAAAGAAAGCGAGCAAGAGACAGAAATAGAAAATATGGTAATTTGCATGGCCTCCGGGTTAATTGTTGAGACCCTCTGTGAATAAAATTGTGTCTTTGTGCTTGCCAAGTATAATTTGCATTTCCTAATTTTTCTGCCTCGCCGGCAAGCTGATAGACCTAGATTAAAATTCGTAATTAGGTTCTGCTGCATTGTTGGAGAACTCAAGATTAAATGCATCTTTACAAAGGAAATGCCTTTCTCATTCGTATCTTTTATTTAGAAGATAAATATTAAATATTTGCAGTTTAATTTTTTAAAATTAATTTCTTTCTTACTTTCTTATTAAGCCTAAATAGATTTTTTTCTTAACTTTTATTTATGTCGTAATTTACCTTACTAATTATAATATGTACGATGAAAATAGATGTATTTAATTTAATAGCAAGGTTTGGAAAAAATGAAAGTTTGAATTGTTTAATTTTTTCAACTTATCAAAATCTTATTTTTTCTTGATATTAAAATGAATTTCTATCGTACATTTATATATTATTTTATTCTGAAGAAAATGAAATTATATTGTTTAAAAATATAAGCACGTAATTTCACTCATATATGCTTATTCCATGGAATAAATATTGATGTAATTGTTACTAGAATTCTTTTAGCTTGATTAAATACATTTTTGAAAACACGGACAAAATTTTTCAACAAAATTTTAATCTTCCTCTTTAAACACTGGTGTGTGTGTGTGTGTTTCTTTCTTTTCTCATCTGTTAAATTTCTTTAGAAGTAAAATATATTCAATTTATAACCTTTAAAAAATTGCTTGTTTTCTTTATAAAAATAAATCATTTTTTTAAAAAAAAATTATTACACGAAATGCATTATTTGTTTATAACGAATTTATTTAATTGAACAGTATATTTTGAAGCAAAATCAAAGTTTGAATTTGCTTATTTTTTAACGTTTCCAAATCCTGTTTATTCGTTGTATTAAAATGAATTTTTATGTTTGCTTCTTCAGGACGTTAAAATTGCATTTCTTTTCTATACAGGATTCTTACTGATTTAATTTTAAATGTTTTATTCAGACAACCCCGAATATAAGTAGATAGGTTTTTAATAACATCAACAAATTTTCGGTCCATTTAAATGTATTTATTTTGGTATCTCTAATTTTATATTTGAGTATACGATTTCATTCAGTAACATTTATTTTATTTCTTAATGCCGAATTTTTTTAAGTTGATGAAATATGCTTTCATCAAATCGGATTTGAAAATGTCTAATACATTTGAACGCAATTTCTTTCTCTTAAAACACTTTTTCCCCTTCTTCTTCTTTTTTTTATTCAGAAAATAAACATTTTCAATTTAATCCTGAAAAATTTCTAACTTTCTTTAAAACCATAAGCAATTTCTGATTAAAAGAGGTTTTTTCACATTGCATTAAATATATTTATTTTATGTAATTTCATAGTTTGAGCGAAATATGTTTCAATTGCTGATGTTTTTTAATAAATGAAAATCTATTTCTCATTTTGTTAGAAGGGTTTATCCTATCCATCCCATTTTAAATTTTTATTCCGGATATAAATATTAGATATGTATATGTTTAATTAAAAAGCAGTTAAGGGTTTTTGATTATTATTTTAGACCTAAAAGCATCTATTGAATTAAATATTTTTGGTGAATAATTAAATACTTCTATATAGTAAAATAAATAAATATAAAGCAAAACTGAATCTTTAATTTGCGGTTTCCCATGTTGTTTATTCAATAATCATTGTTTTAAACATATTAATCTTTTATTCCTTTCTCATACATATATTTTATTCATAATACACAAATTAACCAGTTACAGATAAATAGTTTGAATTTAAATGCATTTTATTGCATAAGATGCAGCAGATGAATTTTACATGTTTTATGTAATAGATACTGATTATAAATATTTGAATTTCTATTAATATGAAAACATTTTTGTTCCATTTAAATTTTTTGTATCTCTAATTTGAAGCCTTATTTAATAGATTAATATTAAATATTTACAGATCAGGTTTTTTTAATCTATTTTCGTTACATTGTTATTTAGTTTTATGTCCATTTAATTGATAGAATGTAGAAATTTTATTTAATTCTTTTAATACGTAACTGCAACAGGATTTTTTACATTTCTTCTGTTGCATGATTTATTCAATAGATAATTAATAACTATTTCAATTCATATTAGAAAACTGTTTCTTTTCTATAACTTAAATTTTTATTGCATACATTATTTTGTACAAATAGATTATGAAATTAATTAATTTAATGGTTTAAAAATTCTGAGTTATGATTTTTTATTTTTAATACGGTTGCCAAGAATTATATTTTTTGTTTCTATTAAACAACGCATTTACTATTCTAAAGTTCGCAGCTCTTTAATTCAGAATACATATATTTAATACCTTCGCTTTTATTTAAGTATTCAATTCAAGAACTAATATACAATATGGATTAGTTTTTTTAACCACAGCGCTTTATAATGCTTTAATAGTTATTTGCGTTTACCTGGATACATACTGAAAAGTTTAGATATTAATTAAAAGTTAAAATTTTATTCTTTTAGTCCCCCCTTTACTACTTCATTTAAAAATTATTTTGATTTCTTTAATTTCAAGTACAAGTTATTTTTTTTATTGTAATACTCCTGAACTTATTAGACATTATTTAAGATACATTATTTAATATCGTTCACCTTAAGAAATGGCTTGAAATGAATTGAATTTTAAATGATGCGTTTCTGATAATGCTTATTCAAAATTTAATTTTTTTCAAGTTAACAGAAAAAATACCAAATTTTACTGAAGCTGCTGAATTTTTTCCTAATGTTTAAGTTATTGTCTGCAATTTGATATAATAGACTTATTTTCTCACATGCATTCGGTTAATAAATTTGCATCAACTTTTACATTCGTGATAGATAACTATTACTAGGTGTGTATAGATAGCAGTTACCAGGTTTTATATCTATTATATGCATATATAATTTAATATCTGTTTTATAATAATTATCTTTTAATAGATATAATTTTATTATCTGATTATATCAAGATATTTTCTGAATTCCGAATTTACGAACGTTTTTGCAAGACAAAAAGGTAAAACTAACATTTTCAAAAAATTGATATTTTGATATAGTTTAAAATTCTTCTTGTATATATATATTTATGTACATTTATTTAAATACGTTACAAACGATAAACAGTATAGAATCTACTTTTATTGCTTTTTTCACGTTTATTCTACTGATAGATTGAGAAATATAGATACAATTTAACTCGTTTAAATGGGGAGGGGGAATTAAGACTTGGATATTTGGAATTTAATTCCAAAGTAAATCCGATAAATCTCCTTTTTTATACCTGTTTATTTAATGAGAAATTTTCTTTCCCTTTACTGCAAATATCTTTTTTTCGTAATTATTTTAACGATTAACAAAGCAATGATAACTCTATAAAAATTATCGATATTTCAGTAATATTATAATGTACTTAAATTTACTTATACTTGTAACGAAACTTATATTTTGATATATAACAAGTTTTTCAAATGCTCTATAAGCACTAAGCATTTTAATTACCATAATATTTATATTTAACCATTACTCTTTCTCTATTCAAAATAACTGGAAATAACGTTTTTGATCAGATTTATTTTGATATTTATAAATGATGTGGAATATTATCATGTTTTCCCTGAAAAACACTAACATATTCTATTATATACACATTTGAAAATACATTTAATAATAGAATAATCTGCAATAAATTAAGAAATTTCAACTTAATTCTGTATCACCATCAAATTTTCAGTATAGTTGTAAAAAAACGTTTTTTATTAAAGGAATAAAAAATTTTTTTTCTATGGGATATATACAATTAGGAAGTTAATAACAATGCAAATGCATTAATTAATGATTGTTATTATTTTACTTACATTTTAAAATTTAACTTTTTACAGTAATGTATTAAATATAAAAACTCTCGTTAACATGTAATGCAAAGGCTAGAAAAGTTAATCACCGATAGATGTATTGAAAAATGACATTCGGCATTTCTAAAAATGTAAATGTTTTATTTCATTGTAACCACTTATAAAAATTATTAAAACATTTGCACATTTTAAAAAATCTATTTGGCATAACGTTCATGTTTCCCATTATGAGAAATCAGAACCATAAATTATTGAAATGTCTATCATTTAGAAAAGAGAAACAAGCTTAAGATTTGGTACGAGCAAAAGTATTGTATTTGCAAAGAAAAACAAAAAATCATGTTAATATGGAGCAAGATAATGTAAAAATGAAATTGATAACCTTAATAAAATATGTAACGAATATGAATCTGGAAGATAACTGAAAATTCTTGTGATACCTACTCCGTAACTTAATACAGTGTCAATGAAAACCTTTATATATCCTTTAGTTATAAAAATTTCTTTCCTGAGATTTACTTTTTTATATTAAGGTATGAAGTATTACCCAGTGATTTTAAAAATAAATGTAAGTAGCTAATTTGAATTGATATTAAAATTAAAAAAATTAAAATTAAAAAATATCAGTCACTTGGACAAATTGTGAAATAAGCATTTTACATCTACAAATATAAAATCTTGAAATTGCATTTAAACATGCTTGATATTCAAATATTTTCAACTCAGGCATATGAAATTGTACTCAAGAGTTAGTTCTTTTCAGCTCAAATTAAAAGCAGTGGTGCACAAAAAATCTGAGGGCATAAGAAACCGGACAATGGTAAAAGAATGCATGATTAACTTATTTCCAAATTTAAATATTTCTAGAAAAACCTTTTGCTTATACATTTCAATTTTATTTTAATCAAAGATGTGGATTCTGAAATAATCTTTGGATGAGCATTTATTCAGGTAAATGATTATATTAAAAAGTCAATTTCAGTAGAAATATCAAATATTTTTTTAATATTATTTTTTCTGATTTCTTCATGAAATATTTTTTGAATTGTTTCTTTGTTGATTATTTGTGAATTTGCATCCATTTTTACATAATATATATACGAAAGATATTTTATTTCTTTAAAATGGCATTAAATGTTTTTAAAAATTTCTGTTAAAAACATGATAAATTAAAAACTAATTCATATATTTTTTATATAAATTTAGAATAAGGTTTTTTAAAAAATGTGCTCTGCAATTACCAAAGAACAAAAAAAAATTGTTCGCTTAAATACGTCTCCCTATGTGGAAAACAATTGAAAATGACATATTTATCAATAAACCTATATTCAGACATAAAACTTTTTTTATGATTTAGGAACTAAGAAATATATTTATTAAGGTATCAGCAAAATTTTAAAGAGTAATTTGATTAACTTCAAACGATTCTTCCAATTTTCAAAACCGCTTTTGTTTACTCAAAAAATTTTCAATCGATTTTATGTAAAATTAAAAAAAAAAAAGGTTTTTAAAATCCTTTTTTTTTTAAAAAAAATCTTACAATTCATATTCAACGTCATATACTTAAGTGTCTTTAAAATTTTCAAATTAAAAATAAATGAATAAAAACTTGACCCTTGAGAACAGCCAATTCCGAGTTACTTTAAAATTCATATGTAACATGACATCAAATATTTTTGCATTATATTTTTGAATAAAATTAAAACCCAAAAAAGCTGGATTAAAAAAATTATTTGTTTTTTATGCGTTTTAATTTAGCGTAAAGTTATATTATTATTTTTTAAAATAATATTACTATTCAATAAAATAGAAACAATATTTTATTTTGAATTTTGACTGTGATCATAGTTACGTTGGAATGCAAAAAATAGTAATCGAATCACCTTTTTTCGGCTTTAATAAAAAGAAGTATACCTATTTATCCAACTTTAAATTCTCTCCTTGAATGACATTCTGTACAAAGCTTTTATTTAAGTATTAAAGAAAGCATTAAAAAAGTTTATATTTAAAGGGAAAACACATAATTAGAAAATAAATTGCTTAAGAGCACGCAGTATCTTTTTTTCTTATTTTCAGAATCTTTGCTTTCGAAAGTGAACTATGAAAAGGAGAGAGAACCATAGAAATCCATTATACAGTTTGAATTCGTTTAACGTTCAAAGAACCTGGAAGAAGGTTCCCACAAATCATTTCTCAAATGATTTGAGAGAATAAATTTTATGTGCCTTTCAAATAAATAATGACAAATTACATTTATAATAAAACTTTTTCTAAATTTCGAGAACCATTTTCATAACTTCTATAAGGACCCAAATTTATCGTTATCCGTATTCAAGGTATGTGCCTATATTACATACCATTTTTATTTAAAATAGAAATAAAAAAAATTACATTTTATATTAGGTAAAAAAAATCTGTAAAATCAAAATACATCAATTAAAAGAAAGATTTTGAAAATTCGAAAAAAAAAATGTTTCATATTTTTGTGGCTTATGGCATTTTGCTAGCCTGATGACTTATCTGTCAGCGATTTATTTCAAGTGAACGTCTTTTTGTTTCAGTAGCACCAACTAGGACCAAGAGTACGACTTAGTCACTTCATGTGTTACATTCGCTTTTACAATCTCTTTTTGCCGGAGGGCGGGGGGAATATGTCCACACCTCACAGATGAAACACTGAAGAAGAGTAGCTATGCCCGAAGCAGGACTCGAACCCAGGGACGGCCCAATCACGGGGAAGACCCGTGTTCAATTCCAACCGTTCAACAATTGTTTTCTTTCTTTTTCTTTTCTTAAAAAGTAATATAAAAAAAACCTTTTGGTTCAAAAGTTTATCAAATGATATTTCCAATATTTTTAATTTTTATTTGAACAAGCATATTACCTATTAGGAATTTAGTTATACTTTTATCAAATCTCTAAATATGATATCTATATCTATACCACTATTATAAATGTGAAAGTTTGGATGAATGGATGGATGATGGGGTTCAATCACGCCAGAACGGCTGAAGGAAATTACATGAAATTTAGCACATAGATAGAATATAGTCTACAGAAGAACATAGCTTAATTTTTATTCCGGGTAATTGAGTGGTTAATTTTTTATTAATTAAAAACTAACTTCCTCGCCCAAAAAATATTTAAAAATATCTGAAAACATCTGCCTGAGCTTTTTGAATCGTTTTTATTTTTCTATTTCCGGTATTTTTTTAATATTATCTTATCTAATGAAATTCTTTGTGATTTATTGTAAGATTTCCCGACAGAGAGCTTTTTTCATCAGAATAAAAAGCTTTAAAAAGATCTAAACATTTGTTTTTATTATTCTGTTTCTGTTTTTCATTTTAATATTATCTTACTATTCTAAAGGATGGTTTATTAATTTTTTCTTACGCTGTTCTATTTTAATATAATTCGATATTTCCTGTTCATTTCTCTTGATTTTTTTCTTGCTGTACATATTCCGTTCGCCTATTTTCATCATTTTCGATTAAATTTTTCAAAGTACCTTTATAGTTTCTAGTACATAGCCTTTAAGTAGTTTTTTCCCTCACGCTAATAATGTTAGACGTAACAATGTTTTCGACCGGTTATTTCAAATGATTCTGTTTATTTTCGTAGTGTTTGATAAATTTAAAACTAAACTTTGTTAATTTATAGATGTTTTGATTCCATCAGAAGTGCTTTTGAATAAAAATAAAACAGATGAATTGAGATAAAAATTTTCTAAACTGCATTGTGTTACCCCAACTGGTTCTTAAAATTCACGTCTTTGCGTTGCTCCAATTGACGGTGAAAATTTATGACAATATTTGATAATATGTTACATTGTTTTGATAATATTTTACATTGTGATTAGACTGTCAGTTCTCACATATACACATCAAAATTTCCACGCGTACGAAGTCGCGGGTAAGAGCTAGTCATAATATAATTCTGATAAAGAAAGGAAGTTATTTTTGTGCATTATGAAACAGGAAAATAAATATTTATAATGTACAGATTATTTAATATTTTTTGCGTATTCACCGATTATTGTATCGAATGTGAACAAAAAATATGCATTGGCATTAAATTAACATTTTTATTTAAAAGACGATATTACCAAAATTCAGAATTTCTGAAAATAACATTTAAATAAGCAAAATAGCACTCAACCGTATATTAACCAAACTTAAAAATCAATGTAACTTACAAACGAATGAAATTACAAACAAAATTCAAGAAGTTTTTATGAAGAAGGGTATTAAAACAAATTAATGACAATAAAGAATATTATTTGTTATTTTGCAAGAATTCGACTTTCCAATGCAGTTGCCTTTAAAAAAAGATTCAAAATTCTAGCTCTTAACATTAGCATATAGTTTTACAACAGATCTAATTTTTTTGTGTTGCCTTTTTCTGACTTCATCCATTATCTATTTTTTCGCTTTCTGTACATAATTAATTTGAAATAATCCAATTTATTGAAAGAAAGCCTGCCAAAAATCATTATGCTAAAAAGTGTCAGTTTTTGTCTTTTTAGGATTTTAAAAAAGAACGTGTTGTAATTTCTGTTTTATTTCTTAATTAATTTTTCTAGAAAATGTGTATTAAATAAAATAATTTTTGTGTGTGTAACTGCAAAGCCTACTTGTATCGTGTAAAACTTGGGAAACCGCTATAATTTAAAATATACTTAAAATGTATTCCATTGTTTTGATCAAGAACATAATTATTTAAAGAAAAATTGTTAGACCTGGAAATCTAACAGAAGAGCCTGCTACTTAAGAAATAACCACATGCCAAATTAGACAGCAATATCTTCCCTGCTTTGCCCTGCGTTGCCTTTTATATCGTTTTTGAAGCATGCATATAGCATGTTGTATTGCGCATGCCACAGATAGTATGCAGACTATAAATAGTATCAAGACAGTATAATACGCCAAAATATAAATCAGTATATTTTGGTGACAAATTAAATAATGTATGATGGATACGCTTCATAAAGTCAGGAACGATTCAAATGATATTTTGTAGGAAGTCAAATTCGTGCATCCAGCATTGTTTCATGAATATAAGATTCTTTTCATTTGTTAAGAAATGGAATATTGTTTTCTCTGTTACTTATAGTGATTAATATGTGTGTGTGTGAGAGAGAGTGCGAATGAGAATGTGTGTGTGCTTGCTTGTATTTAAACACAAGTCGGTTCTCTATTTAACGTAAAGCAACAAAATTTGCTATATAAATACATTGAAGAGTGAAAATATACACCAGAACAGATCGAATAATTTTTTTAAAATTTTAAATATAATGTCTAGTTATAAATTAGGAAAACGCTGCTATTTATTCTTCTTACTGCAAAAATTTTATGGTTATTCAAAAGCAAAATATCTATTCGGAAATTCTAATTTATTTGGGGTGCAATTTTTATCCATATTTCAATTAATTGAAAATATTTTCGTGCTCATTTTATTACAATAAGTTTTAATGATGTTCTCAGTGTTTCTACAAACATATAAAATCAAGATATAAAAATACGGCTTAAACTTCAGAGTTGAATGGCTTCTGTTTAAAAAAAAACTTTTAATAACATTTTTGAGGCTTCTATATGATGTTTGGATTTTTTTCACGCCGTTGATGATGATGATAACCCGAAAAAGAACTGACCAATTCAAAATGGATATGAGGGTTGATGATGATGGTTTGAAGTAATGTCTCATTTTTCCACGATGGGTCAATTTATGATTTGAAATATGCTTTTAATATAATATTTTGGATTTTGTTCTACTTACTCTAAGGATTTAAATTTAGAAGCAACCCGTGATGAAATTTCATAAAGTTCTAAAAGTTTTTAATAGTTTCATCAAGAAAGCTAGTTAACATTGTATTAGTTGAAGTTTAATCATTTCCGTTTTAAGTTAGAATTTAACTTTTAGATGATATGATAGAAAGACAAAGAGATGTAAAACACATTCAAAGAACCTTTATGTGGCTTCTAAAATAGTCTGATTTATTATTTTAAAAATCTGTTAATTGAGTGAAATTTACAAAAAAGGGTTGTTTAGAATGCCACTAAGAGCGAGTTGTGTAAAATATTAAATTGGAAATTTAGACAGTCATCATTTTGGCCAACCAGCATAACTTCAAAGACCGCTACTTCATTTACACGAACAGGGATATTCTTATAAACTTCATTAATGAAAGATTCTGCTGCAAAAATGCTGATTATTTTAGATGTGTTGAATGAATTTCAAAAAATGCCTTTCTTAAATGAATAGAAAATCATTTTTTGTTTATAATATCAATCTATCAATCAATATATAAATTTGAAAATAGCCAAATTTATACTAGTGTACTAAAACTTGAATGCCACTCAAGGTGGTTTTTGAATATTGATGAATTTTAACAATAATTTTGAAAACTTTTATCAAACGAGAAATACTTTTACCTTCCTTTCAGATTTAAAATATTAATTATTCATTGATAATACTTTAATTGAAAACTGTACTTTTTCTACTATTCTAAACTTTTGAAATAAATTATTAAAAGCAAACATTATATTCAAATTATTATTTTATTGTTTAAAGACTAATCTATTTAATATTTTCACTTTAGTGGATTGCTGAATTACATATTTACTATCTCTATATGTTATTTATAAATTTTTATGCTATTTATCGAAATGAATAATATAATAAATTAAAATAATTATGGGAAAAAACAAAGTGGAAGAGTTAATTGGATAAAATTTTAACATTAAAAATTAGATGAAGTTATTAATAATAGAAAGACGATTATTATTTAATTCAATTTCTTTGTTGTTTCTTCCGTTTTTAAATAAAAATGTTTGAATTCATTTCTCAAACATTACAAATGAAATGTAGTAACAGAGGTTATAATAAATTTGTCTAATTGTAAAACTATAATAATAATTAAAGTTCATGTTTTTTCGACTTATTTTAATATTTTCAAAGGGAGAACTCTTATCAATTAGCTGATAATTTTTATTGTTTCATAGATTAATTTTCATTAAATTTCAATTGGAAATATAAAATATTATGCAATATTACACCAAAGAATGAAATTGTATTTTTAAAGAGTTTCTTTATTCAAAGAAATTAATGAAGATAAAAAAGCAATTTTTTTAGTGTAATTGTAGAATGTTATTTGTAGAATGTTTTAATTATTAGGTTTCCAAATGTAATGAAGGTGATGAGCCAAAATGTTTTATAATTAAGAATCGTCTATCTTACAATTTTTTTTTATTTAGCATACTAAAAAAAATAGGTTATAAATGTATTTAAATGCTTGAAATAATTAAATTCGCTGATAATTTTATCCATGTTTATAATGCACTATATTGTATTTAAAAAATTCATGTGTTTAGTTGTTATATTTCAATATAAAACAAATATAAAAATTATAATTTAAAATAATAACTAATAACTAAATAATTTTTTTAATGAATGCCATCTTTTTTTAATATACAAGAGCATTATATATATATATATATATATATATATATATATATATATTGAAGTGAACAAATGAAACAAAAGATTTTAATATATTTATGTGAATGAAATAGAATCGTTTTATGAAAGCGTGATTTTTTTATTTCTTGCAAAATATATTTTAATTTTTATAACTATTTACGATCATGCAAGTTTTGATAATTAATTTTTATTTAATCTCCTCATCACATTGCTTTCAAATTTACAGCTTTTGATTTATTACCTTCAAATATTTGAGAATTTTCTTAATTACATATTTTAGTACACTCTTGAAAGTGGATAAATAAAGGCATTTATGATCGTTATTTTGTACTTTCGTTATTCATTTACTATATTTTTACAGCACTTCTAAATGATAAGTAAACTTTTGCAAAGTAACAAATAGTTGGATGATAATTCTCCCATTTAATAAAAACTTAATAAAATTCATTAATTCATAATTTAGATATAAAAAAGTTAAAATAACATATTACCACAGAAAATATATAATGACATATTTTGAATTTTAATGCATCGGGTAAAACGTAAGGAATTGATTTTGAAATTTCTGCTTTACAAAAATAAAAAATTGCAAGTTAAATTAAAACTTGTAGAAAAACCTTACATTTTATACATTCTAGGAGACCAAAACTTATTTTTATCATATTGTTCATCAATTCATCAATTGATGTTATTATTTAAGGATGAAGCGATATTTGTATTTGGAAAACATGATTCCCCAAATACATTTTGGAAATTAATGAACTCATTCATCGAAATAGAAATATTATTTTAAGAGCAATACTGAAAAACTACCCAAGTTCGACAAAATTTCCGATTCCAAAATCTCTGGCCATAAGCGCTAGAGCACCAACACTATTGCAAAACAAACATTATTTCAAACGAATAGCTTTAAAAAAAACAAGATCGAATCACCGCCTTTATCGAGTGCAATAAGTCATGGCCTTAACTGAAGGATATTTCCAGTCTTTTCTTTTCCCTGCACCGATACGGGAGCGACTTCCAGTAAAATACGAAACACATTTTTAATTTTCTCCTTCCCAAAATATAATTAATCATGGTCATTCTTTATCCGGGAGAGGAAAAAGGGAAAAAAGAAGGGAAAAAGTCGTTAAGATAAAAGAGAAATTGAAAGGTCTCCCGCAAACAACTAAACTCGTACTCAATTAGGGAAAATTGAGGAAAATTAGTTGCCAGCTTTAAGCTTTGATCTATGTTATTAGCTGATCTTGTTTCTCTTCGGAATAGGGATAATTTTGACACGTAAACTATAATAAAGACGAGGCATTGAGTTTCTATTAGTTATTCAATAGTTTCTTCAGGGAAAAAATGAATAATGAATCGGGTCGGGAATTAAATTGTATTATCCTGAAATTTGATGAAGAAGGCAAAAGGCTTCTGGAATAACTAATTTAGAGAAATAAATCGGCTAGAATCCATCTTTAAAAAGTAGGGAAATGCTTAAAAATGTTATCAGCCTATAGATAAAGTACTTTTTTTATTTAATAAGTTTATTGCATTCTAAAGGCTCTACTTTTTAAAAAAACTGATGGCAAAATAATTTTATTGAAAAAAAACCCATGCCAATTTTAAATATTAATGGGTGTTTTCCTGCTTTATTGCATACATATTGCTATTGCGCAAATACTGTGACTGTAGGAATACTATGTTATTATTTTATTCAATTCTGAAGAATACTTTTCATAATGGTTTTTTATTCGAATAATACTGTTATGGATAAAATAATATAACGAAGTGATTGTAAAAATGCTATGTTATTATGGGTTACTCAATTATGAAATATATATTTTGTAATGATTTTTTATCCGAGTAATGTTGTAAAAGATAAAATTATATAATAATGTGACTGTAGAAATACTATGTTATTATTTTATTCAATTATGAAGTAAATTTTTATAATGATTTTTTTTCATCCTGTGATTATGATAGTGAATGAAATTATATAATTTTATGTTAAACTAAAGATTTTAATATTAAGAAAAAATGAAATTAAGACTTTTCATTGATGATTATAAAATTATTCATGAAATATATTCAATCGAAAAAAGAAATTATTTTAAATATTAAATTGAATTGAATAAAAATATCTTTAATAAAAATGAATAAATAAAAAAATCAAATTAATTTTTTCCAATACAAATAGTTTAAAATTCGATAAAATTTATTAAAAAAATTAATTCCCTAATATTTTTATATTTCAGAAAAAATAATCATATATAGGGGTAAAGGATATTAAATTAATTTGAAAATATTTCAATTTGCTTAAATGTTTTAATTTCGGTATCAAAACAATAAAAAAATGGAAAATGAACAGGAATAGAAATTTCGTAAATGCAATGATTTCGCTTCCTTTTAAGTTTATACAAGACACAATTTTACAGATCCACTAAATTTAAAATATAAACTAAGCACAATTGAAAATGCCTGAAGGAAAATAAGAAATTTAAATAAACAATCTTACACTTATTTGAATATGAATATTTCGGTTCTGAATGTCTGCCTGATAATAATAATTGATAAATCGAAAAACATTTTTTAAAAACAAATTCACAATAATAAGTATAAAGAACAGTATCTTTAATAATAAAAAATCGGATTTTTTGTTTCATTATAATGTGTTTAGCTTATAAATACTATATATGTATTTTAGATAACAAATACTATAGTTTTAATTTCATTAAAACAATCTTTGAATATTCTGAAAGGAGAAAAATGATAGCCAATTTTTATGAATATAATTGCAGAACAACTTTGAATATGTTCTTTCTTTTATTTAAAAATGGTTTAAATAAGAAATAATTCAATACAGAAGCTGATAAAGACAAAGGGAGATAAACTTTGATCTCAGGAAAATAAACCAACGGTTACTATACCAATACAAAATAAATCTGAATTAAATTTTGGAACAATTTTTCATTGCAAAAATAATATCTTTTAACTTTGTGATTATTAATCTTAGATTGTGAATTCTAACAAAACATTACGATTAACATTCACAACACATTTTAACATTAAGCTACTGATTAGCACAGGTGATAAGCATGTCAGACAACTTAATACATTTTATAATGTTAAGAATTTAAAATTCTAATGCAAAGAACTGAATATGTGTTTTGCTGTATAGAAGTGTGTCGGCTCTAAAAATAAAACTAGTTATATATCAAAAACCCAAACGAAGAACGTGAAAAGGGCACATGTGGCCACCAGAAATTCAATACATTTTGTTCTTTTAGATTCTTCCGTATTTTATGATGGCAAAAATTTACAAAATCATCGTAATTTCACACTTTTCATAAAAAATCATCAAAAAATATTTTAATAGAATATTTTTTAGCCATGCTCAATATTTTAATTTATTATTTTTCTTCTAATTTTTGAATTCCGGTAACTTTTTTCTAGATAAAATGTGATTTGGTAAGATTTTGCTTTCTGGAAAGGAAAACGAAATGTAAAAAAGGCAAGAAACTGATTTTTCTTATTTACTGTAGAATTTACCTAATTCTAAAACTCTATAATGCGAACAGAAAAAAATTCTATAGAATACGAACAGATAACCCTTTCCCCCTGAAAATTCATTTAACAAATAAAACAATCCTTAGTAATAGGAAATCTATTCATTTTTGGCAAGACAGGTGGCAATGAGTGAATCAAACAGGCAAACGGTGAATAGATACCTTGTGCGGTAATTATTTTAATTTATTACTTTTCTTTCAGCTTTTGAATTCCGGTTATTCTTTTCATAATGGGATTTGATAGGTTTTTGCTTTCTTGAAATGAAAACAAAATGCAAAAAAAATGTAAGAATCATCAATTTTTCTTATTTATTGTAGAATTTAAATAATTCTAAAACTCTAAAATGCGAACAGAAAAACACACACCCCCTGAAAATTCATTTAACAAATAAAACAATCCCTTGTAATGGGAAATCTATTCATTTTTGGCAAGACAGGTGGCAATGAGCGAATGAAACAGGCAAACGTTGAATAGATACCTTGTGCGGCAATCGGCAGCAGCGAGGCGTAACTTTTGCGTTCCAAGCAGCTGACATCCGCTGAGGGGGCCGACACCGTTCGAGTAGCCACCCTTGGATACCAGAACATGGGATGCTTCGCTCACTGGACTCCTCCCCACATGACACACGCAACCCACACAGTCACAGAAGTGTTTGTGCCAGCCAGAGGAAAATTCCGGGAAAACTGCCGGGGCGCTCAGAGGGGAAGAATGGGGCGGCGATTGTCCAGAAGATGTGTTGGGGTGGTGACTGCTGTTACCATGATTCCCACGAAGAGGACTCGCTTTGCCTGCCTTTATTTAAACCTGAAAGGAGGAAGGAGACGGCATTAGTGACACTTGGTGGGAGAAAGGATCAGAGAGTTCTTGTTGGCTGTCAATGGCGGGAGTTTAGTGGCATGCATCTTTCAGAAATTTGAACGCCACTTAACTTGGAATATTCTACTTACTGCTAATTGTTTTAGACTGAAATGGTTTAAATATTTGTTTATTTGAGAAGTCACAAATGGAAATCAATATAAACGCATGCATATATTAATTCTGGACGCTTGAAGCCACAGATGTTAATTTGAAGTTTCATTGAGGCTCTGAGAATCAAAGTTGTTAATCCACAATTTCTTATATTTTTGCAAATTTCAAAATCGATTTCTGTTAAATGTTAAACTTTTCTTTTAGAATTTTAATATTTTGTACAATATCATAAATTTTATTAATGTTCTTCAATTCCTTACTTCGCTGCCCTTTTGACCTTCTTTCTGGAGAGATCTTCTCTCAAGGGTCCAATTAATACTCTAAACACAAAAGCAAAATTTGGCTTCACTGGGTATTTAATGAATATATATTATCAGTTAATAAAAGAATGCAATGAATTTGAAATGTAATGAAACCATTTAATTCGAAAAATTACATATGATTCTACTATTATAATGCTGAAAATCTTACTCTCTCGATTGTGAAATGAAATATATTTTATTACACTTGGCTTAGCATGTTGAAAAAAAATTTAATACATCGTACATTTTAATACTTATATAGTGTTAAAATTCGTTATAATTCTTATCTTATACAATTTATTTTCAAGTAAATATGAAATAAATTAAGAAAATAGATTTGAAATAAAAACATGCAACTATTCCTATAACTGGTATCAATATTATAAATATTATTACATGCAACCAGAAAAAAGATATCAATGGAATGCAATATATAGGCTATTCTATTCGTTTAGTAATAATCTAATTTTTTTGTTGGTTGCTGGGAACCTAATTTTAATCAGGGTGATTCTTTTGTGTAAAAAAGCTCATAAAAATCATGATGAAATATTATTATAAAAGTACTACTTTCTATGTTTTAATAATGTTTACACATAAAATAAAATTAAAATCCATAGAAGCCTTTGAAAAAAAAACATAAAATAGGATCTTAAAAATGTAAGAAAATTTGTTTATTTTGCAAACTGAATCTCCTCTGAATTACTTTGCGTGTGTTATTTCCTTTTATCTCTTTTCCATCAATTAAATTATAATATTGCCCTCTTAATCAACTTAATTGCAGATAAGAATAATTAAAAGAATTTTAAACATATATAATATTAAATAGAGTATAATTATATAAAACTAATTCCATTATAAAGATGATCTTTCATATTTTAAAGAGCTGAAACATAATTTTCGGGAATTAATTCTTTCTGAAATGTTTGAAATATATAATTCTCCACCCTCGTTTGTAACGCTGAGAGGAGTTAATACTATCAATCCTTTTTGGTCTGCTTGAATATCATTGTAAAATCCGTAAAAACATTAGACTTAAAACAAAAACATTAAAAAAAGTTTCCATGGACCAATTTATCGGTGTACAATTATAGATAAATTTGATTAAAAATAATAATAGGACCGTAAACTTCAAATTTTTTTTCAACATTTTTATGTTGTATTGTATTAGAGGTTTATGAACTTAAATCTGCAATTTTTTGCTGATTCACAATATCCTCACTTCAATTGCAGGTTATTGCAAATATTCTTCCACCATTTTTTTGTATTTGTGTTTGCCATGGAATGTTTTTCTATAAATTGATCACTATTTATTTCAAACCTATTTATTAGGTTTGATTTAAGTCTTTCTAAATATTAAAAATATTCATAATAGCAAAAAAATGTTAACGTAAATATATATTCATATCTGAAACATATTACAAATAATAATTTCCTTCATCTTTTTAAGCATTCTTCCAATGTGTAAGCTATTATTTATAATTTGAAAAGTAGTGTCTGAACTTTTAAATAAGGCTTTAAAATAAAAAAAAAGACTCCGATATTCGCATTTATAACATGGGCAGCTTACTATTCTAAGTTTATTAGTGATAAATTTAATACATTCTGTAAATTCCAAAAGTTTGGATATCATGTTTATTCGTATTAAAGATACTAATAGTGAATGTAAGAATCAGAATTCTATCTTTAATGCTTTGAAACGAGTATAAAATGAATATAGTTTTACATGATTTTTGATACATTAAAACTGTAAATTATATTGCAATTACCTTGTGCTTTTTAAGTTTCCCCTTCAAAACACGTAATGGTTAAATCCAAAAGAGAAAAAAAATATTCTTATCACCATTTTCTTTAAAACAAACATTTTTGAATAACCTTTGTGTAGTAAGTTTATTAAGCATTTTATGAATATCAAATGCAATAAAACTAATTCTTAATTTAAAATTAAAAAAACTCTAAGAACCTGAGAGATAATCTCAGGTTGGCTATTTTTTCAGGTTTTTTTCCTTTTCTTTTTCGAAACCGTAAACAAAATCATATCCCATTCGTTTAAAATTATAAGCGAAATATAATTGAACTGCAAACATGGTACGCTCATGCAAGTCATGTATAGCCACCTGTTAATATTTAATTATAAAAAAATCTGTTTTTGGCATGTTTGTAAAATATCGTTTTATTTTCAGTAAAGACACCTTTAAAAACCCAAACAGTAAAACTTTATTTAAATAAGAAATTTGATCAAAATATTGAGAGTCGTTTCCGAAATACAAGGAACAGATTTATACATTTATACAAGAATTTCTCATTTAAAGTTATAAAATAATTCTAACAAACTAGCGCTGTCACTGGAAGCAGAAACGATAGTAAAAACTCAGACAAAATTCAAAACATATAATATGAAATAAGAAATTAAAACAAGGGGTTATTAATCATAGAAATTAAACAGTCTTTAGTTTTATGAACAGTTTAATGTACGTTGTGTGTTCAAAATTCAAATTGTCAGAGATCTTCTAATGCAAAATGTCAGATATCTTCTATTAATGGTTCGCGTTACGTAAAATAAAACAGCAAAGGGTATCTAGATTTATAACCATCAAATCACATTCCATTGAAAAATACTATTCATCAAATGTGCTGTCAGATTCCTAACCCCATTAGAAGTACCCTTCGAAGTCAATACAAAGGAATCAAAACATAACTGGATTTTTTTTCTGTTTAAAATCTGCCACAAGGAAATGGAGAAAGAATTTTGAGATAAATCTTTTACATTACATCTAGGATACGATACATATAGGTTAAAGAAAAGAATTCTAGATATGTATTGAATTTTAAGTTAACTTTTTGCTCTATAAAAAACTTGGAAATGTTCTGCTAAACATATGCTTTAAAGAAGAAAACATTTGCCACCGAAGAAATAAACTATGAACGTTATTTTTATGTACTTCTCAGATATAATCTTTTAATCCTTTATTTACAGTCGGTACTTAAAAGTACCATTTAAACCTGGATTATACATCCATAATATGAGTATTTTTCTCGATTATATATTAAAGAACACGAGCAATATAATCCAAGTAGCAAGAAGTTAATATAAGCTAAAGGTAGGAATGAAAAAATATTTAATTAATAATTAAATTAATTAATATATTTCTATGAATTAAATTTTCCTTTGTCCCTTCCTTTTCCCTTTTCTTAATTTTTAATTTTCCCCTTCTCTTACATTTCCCCCTTCTTATTCAGCAAGGAAACTTAGCTACTGGTGCAAAAATGAAGTTAAAAAATTGATGGCAACATAAATCAGTAAATAAAAGGTTAAGTGGCATAGCACATAAAGACTGTGGCATGCATCATATGGTATATCACCTAGGAAAAAAATTACAAGAAGAGAACACACAGAAAAGAAATCATGCCTTTTTTTCAACATTTATTCTAATGAAAGGGATACGCTACAATTTTTTTTAGAATATTTAGTCGTGTGAAGGAAAGAGACAATCGTAAAAATGCATATTGTTCATCTTAAACTTTTAATTCTTTGAATTAGTGCTTGTGAGTATTAAAGAAGTTCCTTGTACAGAATAGACTTAGGACAACATTACATGATAAATATACGGACAATATACCTTAGTCCTCATTAATCGCTAATAGTTCATAACGAGGCCGAATCTCTTAATAACTATTCATCATCCCCTCTGGAAAAGGGGTCGGGATCTATCACACTCCTTCCAGCCTTCCGGAAGGAACCATTCTGGGACGGATCAATGCTCCGATTGTTGTTCGGACACTGGCCGCTCTTCCGGCGCGGTTGGTTTTGCATCAATCAAGACTGTCCGGACGACCTATATCTGCGGAGGAGGATGGAGCGTGGCCGTAATCAACACTTCTGATTAGGATGCGGAACGCAAACATGAATAGAGGGGTGTACCGCGGTGCATGGTCAAAGTGAAATGGGCATGGAAGATTCCATTTAAATATGGATGTGTCTGTGGGAAGAATCATTTGAAGATAACTGCGGAATTGTGTAGAAGGGCTTCAATTTATATGCTTTCGAAATTCAAATTCGAATGCTTAAGAATGTCACTTTATTTTAAAAAAGGAAAAATTAATATTGGAGGAAATAAGTGTAAAACATCTTTATTAGTGATAATAGAGAATGTATGTATGTTGGTGCATTATTTGATCGTTGAATCATTAAATACGTTTAGGCTTCATGGTAGAATCGGACAACTGGAAAGGTTTAATAGAAATTTAAATTAGAACTCTCATAATTTAAATATTAAGTGAAATTTTTATGTCCAGTCATCTAAATATAATGAAACACTACTGCACAAAAATGTTTCTTCCAGTGATTTAAAATTTAAAAAAAAGATCTTTACAAGGATAGCAAAATTTATTTATATATCTATATATACATAAACTCAATGTTTTTTGTTTTATTTTAATAGATTTTAAGAAATAATGTATACGCAAAAACCGCAACTTGTTTTGCTTGCTAAATTTTCAACATTCTTCTTTATTATCTTTTTTATACAATATCGAATCACGTGTTTTTCTACCATTTCTATTTTTAGAAAATAAGAAAAAAGAATTCTAGTTCTACTCCCATATTCTTTTGCAAAACAATGATTTTTTTATTTCATTTTATATTTTCAGTATTTCATTTTATGAAAGTCTGCTAAATTTAGAATCAAGATAAGAAGTGTATAGCATATTAAAAAAATATATCTGATATTTTGAATTATTATACTTGCTCTTCTTCAAATTATTTTTCAGCTCATCCCAATCCAGTTGAACGGGTATAGGACGAATTCACTTAAAACAAGCAAAATTAATGTGTCAATTTAATACTAAAATCAATTGTATGAAGTTTAATGTAGCTATATTATAGAGTTATGAAAAGTCCATTAATACCAAAGATTCTTCTTTTGTATTAATGGGTCTTTGGTAATTTTCGTAACATCGTTTAGATTGTTGCAGAGACAAATTTTGGTAATTTAAAATCCTTATTGTTATAAATTCGTCATCGGCTTAGTATCACAATATACATAGAATACATTTCAGATCCTTCCTTCCTCAAATCTAGAGGTACGAAGTCAGTATCTCTAGCAACAAAAAGAAGAATTGCTACTAGATTTTTTAAATCCAGTTTTATTGAAAACAATACTCATGCATTATTTTCCAGTGTTTAATTAACACATTCTCAACAGTATGCTAAAAAAGCACCTGAAATGAATAGTCGATAATGGAACATCACTCAAAATCTACCAGCATGCTAACCACTCTCTTCCAATCATCTGTGCTTAGTTCGTTTCGGAATTGTATTGCCTATAGATGCTAATAACTGTCAGAACAAATTTGGTGTAGTACTCTGACTGCCCACTTTCGGAGTTATGGCTAATATTTGCATTTTTGCAGCATTGCAAAACTGGTGTCTATCCCAATTGAAGTATTTTGGATTTCCTTCCTTGAATCAGTATTGTGTCCGGTTGTGAGAATGCGCTTCTGAGTACCTGAGATATTTTTATTTCGAATAATACCATCAAGATTGATTGACCACGTTAATCAATAGTTCATAAAGATGTTGCAACTCATATTTACTGACTATAATAAAATAAGGCTCAGCTCTCATTTTGAACTGTTTCCCGATGAAAACATTTTTTATTTACTTCATCAATTATTGTATTCCATTACGAGGTACTTTCGAAACATATTTATGTTGTTCTGGAAGCTAACAACAGTTTTATTTCATTAGAAATGCTCGTGTCTTTTTTTGAAAGTCTTAAATATCCTTATGGATGTAGAAGTATATTTTTTAAATGGAACATTTTTTCAAAATAGGTGACAATATTCAATATAAAAACAATACAAATTGGAAGTATATTTTTTTAATGCAATGCATTACTTTTATTCAAATCTGTGTTAATAGTCAAATTGAAAATAAACTAATTTGCAGGCATATTTGTAAATGTAACACATTATTATGATTGAAATATGAGGTAATCATCAAAATAAAAATAATCTAAACTAAACGTACATTTTTAATGCAACACAATATTGTAAGTTATTTAAATCTGAGGTAATAATTAAACTAAAAACAATCCAAAGGAGTGGCAAATTTTAAAATGAAATACGCTATTGTTAATTATTTAAATGTGTTGCAAATGTTAACCAGAAAACCTTTCGAATTGGAGGTATATTTTTAAATATAACACAAAATTGCCAATTATTAAAATCTGCAGTAATAGTCAACCTGAAAACAATTCAAATTAGAGGTACATAAAAAAAAGTAAATCATTTTTGTTAGTTAAAATCTGGGGTAATAATCAATCATTACACAATTCAGATTGCGGTATATGGTAAATGCATTCAAATTTATTGAAAATTAGAGAAATTAAATACACGACCAGTAAACAGAAAAAGAATCAAAGAGGTATTTCTCGAATTAAGAAATTTAATGAAAGGGACATTGAATGTCCAATGAAAAAAGAATGATAAAAGAAAAGGCTGAAAGAATGATAAAATAAGAAAAATTCTTTTTTCACAAATTTATTTTTATCAGTTTTTAATAGTATATAAATGATAATTATATTATAATGTAACATTATTATTAGAGCATAAATTAAACAAGAAAACAAGCGACTAACAAAATTTAATCAAAATACAACTATCATTACAAGTTCATAGTCATATAACGACCGTGTTTACACATGATAAGAAAATAAAAAATACGCATTTTTTCTTTATCATAGCTTTAAAGCACTTATAACGTTATAATGATATTTAACGATTCTCCCCAAAACAAATTACCTTTACACTATTCATCAGGAACTAAAAGAACACGGCAAGAGAAAAAAAAATGGCAAGCAACTAACTTTACAGGGCACACAATAAAGAAATCGAAGGGAGAAGAAGCCGATAAGAGAATGAGTGAAAAGGGCCCTGAATGGTGCGGAGAGCCGAGCGTGCTGAAGGAGCGGCGAAACTTTTGTGCGATTTCGAATTTCACTAATTTAAGGCGAGGCGCACAAAAGCAGGCTATTAACATCGTCGTAAAAATTAAATCCCAAAAATGGCCATCCCTTTTCTTTCGGGGCTGCGGTTCAAAGAAAAATTGAATACTCTGCCGAATATTAATTTGAGTGGAGGAAATCGTGAGGAGGCGCTCATAAATTTAATTTAGGTGACATCGGGGAAGGAGGACTGGATGTGGCTCGTTCGAATGCACGGGCCGCTGTTGCTGTTTCGGAGTTATTAAGTCGGAGGCAGTTTTAATTAAAACACTGACTTCGAAAACCATATATTTCGGGAGATTTGTAAAGAGCTGATATCCCCGGAGTTGCTCTGCACTGTTTCGCGGACTTGTTCGTTTACTCTTTTCGGATTAAGTAAGTAAAGAGGAAAGGGGGGGGGGGGTCAGGTAGGTCTGGAAGTAAAAGGATGGGCTTTTAACGGCTGTTCTTACCTGTTTGGGAATGGTGTAAATGGATCTATGTTGAATAATTGATATCATATTTTACTATTTCAGATGCTTTCAAATATATATCTATACAAATGAGAATGTTTATCACGATAACTTGAAGTCGACACAAAAGTTTTTAAATAACTGCATACAATACCATAAGCTTAATATTTACAATGCTTTTTATATCAATAATAGTTTGGAAAGAGCTAATATCCGTTGAGTTTCAGTGTCATATTTTCTCTTACTTAATTAATTTTGAGATTAAGTAAGTAAAGATACTCATAAAAGGTATGAGAGGAAATGAGATAGATATTTATTATCGTTTCTCACCTGGTTGGGATCAGTGCATATGGATTCGTTCAGCTTGCATCGAATATTTATCTATCTAAATGGTAATACTTCTTTTAACAATTTAAGTTGAATGCAAGTGAATTCAGCTTTAAACTATATGTAAATGTATATATATATATAAGCATATACTTTTCCATTTCACTAAAGGTTTCTAACATAGTTATTAAATATCTAAACGTTTCATTTCTTTAATAACAATTAATATAAAAAGTAACATTTTAAAATCACTTTGGTTAACACTTTGGTTTGGTAATCACTTTGGTTAAAATCACTTTGGTCACTTTGGTTTTATTTTATTTACATTTTATTAAATAATTACAATTAATATAAATATGATAGAGTCACAATATTAAGCGGGAAAATAGAAAGCGGATATTCTGACTATTTTCCATTCTCAATTTTATATATGGTGCTCGAACTCGTAGCCAAGGAAGGGGAATCCAACTCCATACATCAGACTATCACGGCCTAATAATTACAATTACTATGAATAATTGATCAAAAAATTATACTAGCATTGAATTTTCAACACCAATGGAGGATTTAAAGCCAATTGTGGAAAGGCAAAATGCATGATATTTCTACATATATATACAGCGTGGGGATACGCAATACAGATTAGAGATTTCTAATTTTTTTGTATTCTGTATTATTTAAATCCGAAAGTATTTCAAAATGAATCGGAAAAATCGATTAATTAACAATATTTGATTTTAAATGCATCAAGCATTATGAAAATAAACAAAATCGTTTAAAAAATTGGTCAAAGACATATTAAGCCTAACCTCATTGGGGGGGGGGGGGGCAAACTGGATTCGTTACTTATTTGGTGGCGGGGAAACGAAGATTTATGGCAAGAAAGTTTTTAAAATTAATTAATGAAAATAATGATTTCATATTTCAAAAAACTGTAATAACATCAAGAGCTATCCGCTACAAGTTTTAAAAAAATTCACTACCTACCTATATATATATATATATATATATATATATATATATAT
>JAOUZG010009418.1:2933547-2948447 GCA_026289955.1 Argiope argentata
ATATATATATATATATATATATATATATATATATATGAAGAGTGTGATCTAATAGTAGGGATTGCAAAAATATAACAATAATGTCTTGACTCATTATATTTTACATGACTTAGAAAGGAAACGGGTATGTGATAATTAATGACAAGACAAATTTCGATATCAGTACATAAGAATTTCTCTAAACTTTTAATAAAAATTTGACAGATGCCTTCAGTGACATATCGCATATGCAGTCCGTATCGTATTTGACGTTGACAGTGAAACCTTAGGAAAAAAATCTCTAAACCTTATACTTGAAATGTTAATTATATGAATTATTGTTATATTATAATTCTATTTTAACTCAAACTTGTGAAGAGCTGGAAAGAAATCTGAATTATTTTATATTTTGCAAATACGGTTAATTTTTCCTCTATTATTTTTCATAAAACTTTTGTAAATTTTGATGGTTAATTGAATTTGCTTGATTTACTTTTTTCTAAAACTATTCTGTTATATTTTTTGTATCAAATTAAACTAGATATTTTTACAAATGATCGAAAGTACACATGCTTGTTGTAAATGTATGAAGGAATCTGTGTATCTTATTTGTTTTAACATGGTTAAAACAACAGATAGGTGCCCTTATTATTTAATAAATTTCATTTTTTGAGAAATTTCTGTTATTTCTCCTTATCAAATTAAAAAACACACACAATTAGCTGAAAGCTTAGCAAATGAATTAGATTTTATTTGTTTGTTAAATTTTCTTATGATCTATCGTGTTTTCGGAAATTTATGCAAAACTTTTATTCAACAAATCTTTTCTGTTTTTTAAGTGTATTTGTTTTGGCTATCCTTGAATTCAATATTTATATCTAAATATTCTTGAAAAAGAAAAAGAAATTATCAAGAACCATTGTTTATAGATTGAAGCATTTATTTTTTTAAATTTAAGCCAAAAATCAAAACCAGATTTTATTTCTTTAAATAAGTATCATTATTTTATAACCTGAAACATATAATCTTCAAAGGCCATTATTATTTAGTAATGAAAAACACCGTATTATTTTTTAAAATTATTTTCATCATAGAAATAAAAAAGGAATATAAAATGAAACAATTCTAAAATCATACTTTAATACATATTTTAAATATTGCAAACAACTACTAATCAATAATACAGAATCAT
Source organism: Argiope argentata (assembly GCA_026289955.1). NCBI lineage: Eukaryota > Metazoa > Arthropoda > Arachnida > Araneae > Araneidae > Argiope > Argiope argentata. Next base: position 2,934,719 of record JAOUZG010009418.1, read on the forward strand.
TTTCTTCCGCTGTTTATTCTTAACAATTTATTTCTTTACTTCTTGATTTTTATTTCATTTTTCATGATTTTAAGATCAATATAATTCAGAATATGTTTAATTCATTGATAACCATTTTGCGTGCACTTAAGTGCTAAAGAATATTCTATTAACAAAGAACAATACAAAAATAAATTAATTAATTAACAAATAAATAAATAAAAATTAATAAGCAAATAACGAAAACCTTGGAAATCCTTATAACTTTTTATTTTTGTATTGAATTTCTGCTAAAATGGGGAAAATGATTTCCATTAATATGAATTTCAGTTTTATTTTTAAAAAAATCATTCTTTTTTGCCCTGTTTTCGATTTTTTTCCTCAAAGAGTTATTTTTTCATTCTCATTTTTTTTTCTTTAGAAGTTTTATATTTTTCTCTCCCTATGAAATTAAAAAAAAATGTTTTCCAATTGAAAATTTTAGAAACTGAATTAGTTTCATTATAGTTCAATTCAAAGAAGCTTAACTTTTCCTCTGTTTTAAAACAATTGAATTCAAGTATATCCATATAATGTCAAATTGAAAAAAATTCACTGTTCAAGGAGAAATATGAACACCAGTAGGAAAATCAAAATTTTTAACTGAAATATTATTTTATGAAATTTCCATTCAGCATGAAAAAAAATTAAAGGCAATCAAGCAATTATTTTTCGAATTTTTAACAAGCATATTTATTTCCCAATGTCATTTAATGTTTAGATAGTAGAAAGATTGATAATTATTGACAATTTATGCTGAATATATTTTCTATTTTCACTTTATTGAAAAAATGGAGCATTAAAATAATAAAAATTCTCTAAAGTTAAAAGAAAAATAGTTGTAATGTTTTGCTTTCTTTCTTATAGCAATACAAAATGTTATTATCAAAATCAAATACGTAAGTCTCCACAGAAAAATCTGTATAACAGCCTTTTCTTTAATAATATTTAAAGAAATCATTAATCTCCTAATTTCACCATTCCTTATTATTTACCATGAAAGAAGGCTTCTAAAATGTATTTTTAAAAATTACCCATTTGACTATGAATTTATTTTGGTACAATGTTTAAATAATTTTCTTATTGTCTTAACGTCACGAATTGAAGTTTCCGAAGAGTATTTTGATAAATAATAACTGTTTCTGAAATCTCTTTTGATAATCTATTACGAAGAAAAAAATCTGTATAATATATTATGATGTAGAACACTTTGCATGAAATACGCCCCAAGTTGTTTTATGCTTATGAGAAATAATTGTTTTATTTTGCATTAATTTACATAAAAATGCTGCAAAGAAAATTTTTTTCGTCCACAAATGGAATTGTGAGACATACTTTTCGATTAAGTTAATTTTATACAAGAAAAAAAAAACTTTTTATTTGAGGAAACAAGCCCTCAATAGATGAATACAGATTTTTATTGATATTCAATAACAATTCTCACAATAAAAATTTTGAAGATAGTTCTATTTTTAAAAAAATTATCATTCCATTCAACAATTTTTTCCATTAATTTTAAAAGTCATTGATCAAAGGTTCTGCACTTCTTAATGTACATATTTCTAATCAAGCAGAAAGCAGAATGAATTTAGATCCTTTACCAGAACTTTGCCCAAGACATGCAAAAATTCGTCAGATGGTCGTCACTAAAAAGAATAATGCCCGGAGGTTTCATTAACATAACGCCGAGCCATTCGAACGTTGTCAAGTGTATGAAAAATGGTTAGAAGTTTTTGTCGTTAACCGATTGCATGACAAATGTTCCAGAAACTTGACTGCAGTGCGCAACCAGAAGAAAACCATCAATTTCGGTTCTCAGTCGGAAACATATTGGAGTTGGAGAACAGGAGCCCCGAAGATATGTTCTTTCACTTTTGCATATTCCTCATGAATACATTAGTTTTAGTTCTTTCTTCCTCTCGGAGATGTTCCTGAAGAATGGTTTCTGTCTGTCAACAGAAAGTGGAGGAGAAATTTAGCTTCTTTTTTAATCGTGTTAACTGCAAACGATTGCCATTTCAGGATCGAGCCCATCATCGATTAGCCATTTTGTTGCGGAATTGATGACCGTTTAAGCTTAAACGTTTTGGCACCGTCAGACTTTGAAAGAGATGGGGAGGAGGAAACTACTATGCCTCATTACTTATGGAAATGCTCTTATTTAATTGTAGTCTGTTTGAGAATGCAATAAAACCAAAAATATAATTTATATAATTTAATTGAATGCAAATAGATATATTACCACAATGATATGAAGAACCAAACCGTTAGTTCAAACAATTAGATTCATTATAGAACGAAGCAAATCCCAATAGAAAAAGATTGAAAACTGAGGAGACTCAGCTTTCATATCCATATAGAATGTTCGAGAACAATCCAAATGGAATATTTAAGAAATATATATAATTCCCTATGGTTTAGATAAACGACAAATAATATTTTTAAATAAAATATTTCTAATTATTGAATAAAACACAGTAGCAGGGATGAGCAATGGACCAAAGAATTAGAACTAAGATTCTCTGCAGATTGAGCCATAGCGATTGATATTATTCTTATTTGGAAGAAATATTGCAATAAAATTAAACAAGAAGAGCAAATATCACAATTTAGTATGTTAATAAGATTATAGCAAGAATTGAAATTAATAAAGACCAGTATCTTTAAATATATGAGGGATGTTTTAAATGTAATTTAATCTTGATGAGGGGGAACATTTTAAAAATCGTACAAGATATACTTTGATTTAAAAGAGAGTGATTTTTCTTCAATATTAAGTGCTACAAATGTTAGGAAAAAGTATATAATAAAACGCAAAGTTTTAATAAACGTGGGAAAAAAATTTCAAAGAAGTCTAGGGGGCTCATTGAGGAATAACTAACTACAAGGCCACACAAAAGCCCAACAAAGAGGAACATACTCCAAAAGATAGCACTTGACATACAGAAACAAATCACTTATAAGCAACCATAAATGCATAAAGTGTTGAAAGAAAACTTGCTTTGCGTTTTATTAGAAAGAGAGAAGTTTTGCTCATCTCAGCTGAATTCAGTTCCGTCTCTCGGTGTTTTAATAGTTTCCATGGATAGTCAAAGAAGATTCTAGAACAAACGCTTGAACTCGAATCCCATTAAAGCTACAGCCAATATTTTTCGAATATTAAGTTCATTCACCTTTATCACCAAAGTGTCCAAATGGCATAAGATTTATCGCCAATGTCGTGATTCCTTAATTCAGCAAGCATTAAGAATTCATTACTATTCCTTTAAATCATAAATTTATAAAGCATTAATATAATTATTTATATACTACGAGAAAAAAAAGTTCGGTATATTTCGAATTGAACCAGACAGGTGTCGTTTTAGTTTTATTCCGGAAGCTTTAACTTATACAGCATCACAACTTCCTTCCCAAAGTATTCTCATAATTACATTTGATAGCAAATATGTTAAAACGGAATATTTCACTCATGCATGGTTATTGATTTTGAGAATAATCTATTTTAATATTAAGAATAGTTTACTATTCGCACCAAGAAAAGGTATGATATATTACCTAAATGAACAAGAATATCTTCATTTAATATGCACAAATGAAAACTGCTTTTGCAAGAAATTTTATGACACTACTCTTATACTGACATTTTATTTCAAGAAAAATATTTTCAAATATAAATATATATAATAGTTCATCTATATATATAAGTCGTTAATTATCTAAGAAGTTACATTGAAAATTAATATTTAGTAACAGTTTTGGTTGAATAGATTTATGAATAATCTCCTTTTATGAATATTTATGAGTATTTAGACTAACTAACTAATTTTTTTTCTACAAATGTCCTAATTTTTAAAATTTTGAAAAGTTTAAGGATTTTGTAATATTTTGCTTTCAGTATTGGTATTCCAAATTAATTAAAATATATTAATATGGGGGAGGGATGATCTGATGCGTAAAGGTTAGAATTGTGCATTTTGAAAATTCTTAGTTTTTTATGATATCATGCAATACAAGTCTATTAATTCGATGCCTTTTTTTTTCTGATAATGAATTTCAGCTCCAATTTTTGCTTTCGACTTCTAAATAACTTTAACTAACTTATAATTTTGAAGGACAAAATAATCTTAATGAAAATTTAGTTTACATCCAAGCAAATATTTCCTAGTAGTTATAAACATTCAATTGAAGTAGAAAATAATACTATTCATATCCAAATGCATTTTTAAGTTAATAGAATTAAAAATAACTGTAAAAAGGAAAGGAGTTTTTAAAATTAACTGAAAAAAGGAAAGGAGTTAACATGTTTCAGAAACGATTAAGAACATTTTGTCCTATTTTACTAAACAATATTGCATACATCTCCATTTTTCCTCTGGTATTGAGACTTCGAGCATTTTTGGCAGAAACGAGATTTTCTTGATCTCCATTAAACTATTGTAAACGTTTGCTAACATTTGGGCCAGTATTTTTTTCTTTTATGACCATATCAAAATTAAACTTTAATTGCATCCGCCGTATTTAGTTTTTAATTATTTTAGCTAATTAATATAATTATTGTTTAATTTAAAGAAAAAAATCACATATATAAATAAGACACAAGTAAAAATTCAGTCTAAAACTCAAAAGAGTCCCCTGTCATTTAAATTCAGTATATTCGAATTAATTATGCTTAAGATTTTATTGTCAAGGAATTCCATTCTTAAATGTAGGCAAATTTGAATACCATAAGCTTTCTTATTGGCTCCAATAAAATAAAACAATGAATAGCACTAGAGCCCAGATTCTCAGAAAAAAAATCCACAAACATGGCTCCAAACAATCTGAGTTTTTACAACTCTCTATTCTTTTGTATTTTCTTCCTAACTGAATAGCATAATCAGCAAAACAAGTAACAGATGGTCGATATGGATTTTTTTCGGATCTCAATTTCTTCTGTGTTATTGGCGTTTTCTTGGCGCCGTGGATAATTTTCTCATAAGAATAAATTTGGACTCAGTGATGAGAATATATTTAACCCTGAATATTCATGAATGGAAACGACAGTGGTGTGTGTTATCGGAATTTCTCATTTATCTACTCCAAAATGGTTTTTAATTAACTTTGGTTTTTCTTTGAAATTTTACAAAAATGACATTCATTATTTCAGAGTATGCTGTTTATATTTTTTGTTAATGTCTTTTGGCCATTAATAAAACAATATTTAAATTTATCATATTATTTTCATCTTCACTTGCATTACATAATCAAAACTACTTTAGTTTGTTATAATCAGTTTGTTAAAAATATTTTCTTCGATAATAATAATAAAAGTACACTATATTTATTTATAATAATATCTAATGTAATATTGATCTAAAAGATACAATAATTTCCATAAAATTTCATGATGATGGAAAAAAAGTTTAGTTTTGTTAATATTATGGATATGAAACTCTCTCTTACCGAATACACTCCAAGGTAATTAAAAAAGATTTTAATATTCAATACTTTTGAAAAATATAAAATTCTGTTTTTGTTGCTGCTTATGGCACTTGTCATAGACAAGCCTTCTGATGAAATCAACTATTTTAAGCTGAGTTTTCGCTTATCTTGTTTCATTAGTTCCATTTAGGACCAATAATAAGTCTTTGCCAGTCATATACCCCAACTGTGTACATCTGGGGAAGGCTTCCTTTTAATTCCTTCATTTGTAATTTAGACCTGAATCAGAGAATTATCACTTCTGATCCAGTACCCTAAGTGGTATTGTCTCAACTTGGAAGATTTTGAGACCACGACAGATTCATACATGCACCAGAGCATGGAGAGTCTTCGACTGGCGGGAATCAAACTTGTAACATAAAGGATGTAAATTAAGTGGCTTATCAATAAGCTAATCCTGTTTATTGTTATAAATTCTAATAATTATACATCGAGACATTTTAGAGAGGCGGTTAAGACCACTCAAGATGCCATAGCATTCCCCCAAAAACCATTAATTCTAGTCTGTACATTTTTTATATAACACAGAATTGCTCTTTCAGTCATAAAAGGATGCAAGATGGCTGCAATGGATAAATCAGCATGAAATAATAATATTATTGCATTAAATATATTGAGCACCATTAATAATAAGTTTGAACTAAAACATAAAAGCTTTCTTATTCACAATTCGGTTAAAAAGTACAAACATAACAATTTAGCAGAAGTTATACGCATATATTTTATAATATATTACAAACATGAAATTTTCTTTCGAAATTTAAAGTAAAATTTCTGTATCAAAATTATCAAAATATGTTCTACTTATCTTTAAGAAAAAATATTGCCCATAATGCCTATCCCAAAAAGGTTATCCTATATCAAGGCTAATTTCATTTTGTTCTTATTTTATGCGTTGACATACTTTTCATTCGATGGCGATAAAACTTGGTAACAAAGCGCAAAGCGGTAGCGCAAAGGTTAGTACAATTATTATACCTAATACGAACAAGTATTATAATTATTAAATTGGCGCATATAATACGAACAAAATGAAAGTGTGTTCTTATTTTATGCACTGTTATATTGTTCATCCAATGGCAATAAAACGTAGCCAAATTATTGCTTTGAACCTAGAAAATCTATGTTCCTCACATAGCAAGTTGTATGTTGGATACTCAAAAGTCGGACAGCTAAAAAATTTAGTTATTTTTCCTGATAGTTGGAAAAAAAATACTCTCTACCTAAAGAATATTTTAATAATAAAGAAAAAAAGGGATAAATGTTGTTTATGCTTTTTCTTTATATATAATTCAATTTCATTGAACATATTCATTATTAATAAGAATATAAATTTTTCTGTCATTCCTTGTTAAACAAGATAGCTATTTCAAGTTTTAAACGGTATTTCCAAAATTATTTTTTATTGTACAGCAATGTACCGGATACCAGCTAGAATTGATATATGCAACAATTATATTATAAAACAGAAGTCGAGATTATATCTATTCAAACATAATTATTTCTGAATGCAACTCAAGAATTTACATTTACAATGGAATTTTAAAAAAAATAAAGTAACTCTAGTAACTCTATGCAATTTTTGATTCTAAGAAATTTGTTTATTCTTTACCTCTCTCTCTCTCATATATAAATATATGAAGCAGAATCGTCACAGTTGGGAGAAAAAAAACACTTTGAATTTTAACATCGTTTTATTCCATTCTTGGTAGCATGATTTATGTTCAAGCGGAAGCGGCGAGATCATCAACACAGAACGCCACAAGAATGAAATGAAAAGCTGATGAAAGATTTATTCCGCTTATTATATTCCATTGTAAATGTAAATTGTTGATTATATTATGTGATATAATCAAGAATTTACTTATATTACTATTATATTATGTGAGATTATGATAAAGATTTCTGTATACATGTCGATTTTGGTGAGGAGATTTTATGGATCATTTAAAAGAATATCTTGGTTCAACAAATTTTTATCCCTCCCCTCCCAATATGGGAACTGGTCGCTGTCAGCAATGTTACAAAGCATGCATGAATTAAATAAAAAATGTTGGTAGAGGATCACAAAATAAGTGAATATTTTGGAATGAAGTTAATATGGGTGGAATTAAAACCAAACTTCGGAAATTAATTATGATTTATAAATCAGAATTAAAATTTAAAAATATCATTGCATTCATGTATATAGTTAACTATTTATTTGAAAAGATAAAGGATAATTTAATTTTTTAAGCTGAGCTTAGATATTTTCTAAGCAGATTCTATTACCAGTACTGCATCATTGCGGTATCACTAGATATTTGAGTCAAGAGAGTAATTTAAATAAAAAATAACCCAATAAAATAAGATTAAACCCTCTCTTAGATAGCATCAAGTATGGAATTAGTTTCCATTTAGTGGAAAGAGAAATATCAAAAAAAAAAAATTCAAGATGCAACCACTTATCGATTTTCTTTTTATTTCGAAGTGGAAGAAGGTTCGCAGAATAGTAGCAGCAGCGATGCAGACCGCTCTCTTGTAAAGAAAATTGAATGTTCGAACCGAAATTGAAAGTACGCCGCCCATAAACATGCCCTGGAAATGAAATCTCTGCCTACCTTAAAGAAAAGCACAGAAAATGAGAGAGAGAAAATTCTACCTCGAAAAATTGCCTCAAATTTTTTTTCAATTTTTTAGTGGATCGGAAATTACTTCCTTCATGTGGTGCGAATAAGTACCAAGTGCTTTAATGCATAATAATTCCGATACACCTTTTCCTCCTTGCTCGATTACCGCACTCCGGACCTACTTTTGTTGGGGCCAGAGTCCGTAAACAAGAATTGTACCTTCCCCTTCATTTATATACATATCTATACACGGATATATATATATTTAGTTTTTCTTATAGGCTCCTGAATTATTCATATTCGAAATGCAGATAGATAGAAGGTGGAGCTCGCCGAGAATTCGTTTCTCAATGATATTTGCTGGGAGGTTTTATTTTTCCCCCCATCCACCGTACCTTTTTTCGGTACAAAGTGGAATAACATATATGAAATTTACCAGAAGGAAAATTCCTTCCCCCTTTTTTTTGTTGTGTTCGCAAAGTGCACTTACCGGCGGGAGTCGCCGCGAAGAAAAAGAACAGCTGCTGTGTGCAGCGTCTGCAGCTGCGCGCTTATTCACTTTAAAAAGTCGTCTGTTTTGTCGGCTGAGGAAAACGATCTGCCGCTGCTTTCGGTGCGAAAGAATTCGTGTCTCAGTCATTGGAGCTGAAATAATAAGATACTCTTGACAAATGTCGCGTGTTTTGACGTCGAAGGGCTTTCTCCGTTTTTGTTCTTGAAGTAAATTATCCGTTTCCAACTTGCACTTACTCCTTGTTCACTTTATTGTAAATTTCAATTATCATTAGAGAAACAACCCACTGTAATAAATGGTAAAAAAATGCAAACTATGTTTTTTTTTTATATTTAGCAAACAAAATGTAAATACCATGTAAAATAATACTATTGATTACATTGCTATAATCTGATAAAAATGGCTGGAATGTCATAAAAAATTAATATCTATGGCTATAAGTAAACTAGTTCATTTGAGAATTTTATACCTTCATTAGATATTTGGGGATTCAAAATTCTTGAAATTTTGAATAGAGTTAAATTATTTATCTTATTTAAAGCTTTTCATAGAACGTGATCAATATTAATGAACCACATATGAATATTTTAATAAGTTTAATTTATTTCAGATATTTTAACCTAAATAAAAAAAACCCAATTATACATAAGCATTATTAAAACTGTGTTCCAAAACATACTTAAAATATTACAATGTATATTTAGCTATGAAAAAGGAATATATATCTTACATACATAACAATATGCAGAATTATTATTCACATATAATTTGTATGCACCTACATAGTAGTTTGTTTAATCCACGAATAAAAAATAGCTGACCGAAGATCTTACATGTTGGTCTGCTAAAGCTCAATTCTACGTTAAAAAGACAAATGTATTTCTGGATAATTTTGACTAAATATTTAACTTTACAAACTACTTGTATATTAACTTTACATAGTTTTAAATTATAATAAAATATAGATGCTAATAATAAAAAAAATAAAGTTTAATTTTTACTTACATTTATATTGCTAAAATAAAAGGAATAAGTTTAGCAATAAATGAAAGCAGAAAAAAGTAATTAAAATCAGAATCAGAATTTAATCCTCTGTTTTATAACTATAATTTTCAGATTCGACGATAGCAAATTAAAATACATTGTATTAATACTTTTAACTATGGATAATCAGTAAAACATCGCAAAGACTATTATTACAAATATACAGTGAAAATATTAAAGTAATTAACTATAGTAAAAACTCATTGTTTGAAGAATATTTTATTTAAATACTCATAATCACCGAGAAAGTTTCTTTATAAAACATTTTGGCATTTGATTCCATATTCTTTTTTTTGTGAAATAATATTCATTTTTATATTTGCATAATTTCGACTTTATTCTATTTTGCATCTTTAATTGCTTTTATACATCTTTAAAAGCATCTGTAAATATTGGGTGGAAATATGTTCTTATTTCTTTGCTCAAGAATTATTTCATAATTATCTAATGTTTGCAAAACATTTAACAAAATTATTTGATAAGTTTCTAAACTAGATAGCTTCTACTTTATGCCACTATATAAAACAAAAATTTAATTTTCTTCTATTGTATAAGGCACTTTTGGATTTTAGTTGACATACTTTTTTGCAATAGGTTTTTTTTAATATATTTTATACAAAAATAGTCAGCATTTATTATAAATTACATATTTTAAATATTCTTTTTAAGCATATTTACATACCTGAAGTAAAAATTCGTGTTTTTTTATTCTGGAAATTTTGTTGCTAAACTTAACTAATGCGGCAGGATTTTTAATTATTTTTCTTTTAACTTTTTAAAACTTTTTTATCTCCCTCAAAATCATATGAATATACTTTCAAATATTGTAGCCCTAATTTTCTTTAATTGGAAGAATTTTTTTTTAAATTTTGGCTTGTTGTTTATTAATCCGGTAACTGTTATTTAGAACAGTATGCTCAATATTTAAAAGTCAATAGACAAAGCGAAATAAGACGACAATGTTAAAATTTTTATTTGCATCACCTAAAATTAACAATTATAGTATTCATGGAATCATGGAAGAATTAGAATATTTCTTTTTGCTTTTAAATGATAAGTCGAGTATTTCATTGATTGCTTGTCATAAAATTGTAACGTAATAAACTCTTTTCATTTTCATTGAACGTAATATAACTGATTTAATAATGGTATAACTTCAAACTTCATGGTTTGTTTTTCAATCTTTTCGAACGAACGTAAATTTTTGATTTCATTTTTTTATAAAAGAATGTATTTCATACAAAAAAAAAAATTATACAAATAGTAGCTTAGTCCCTACAACTGTTACATTACTTAAATATGAAGAATATGAAGTATGAAAAGAGAAAAGGCCCAAACAAAAAAATAATGGAGGAAATTAATGAAGTTCCTTTAAAAAAGAGGAAATAAATTAAATTACCATATGAATGCTAAGTAATGATTATTTGTATTTTATGGAAGAAAATAAATGAAACTAATTAAAAAAATCATATTAAAAGAAACATGTGATGAAAATTATCATTATATATCTTAAATATCATTCTATGTTATTATTCTTTATTCTTCTGAAAGAATGATTCGTTTTCTTAAGAATTATTAATTAAATTGAGATTTCTTCGTTTTAGAAAATTTTTATTTTTGCACTTTCATATTACTTATAACCTTTCACGAACATTATCTATCTTATTTTTCGAGGATTTAAATTAGGAAATAAATAAATATTTCAATATTAACCCTTAATAACCTAGAGTTTCAATTTTGATACCAATCTTTTAAACCGAATGTTCACATTACTATTAGTTTTTTTATAGGTTGGCTGTGCGTATTTTACTGTTGTATAATATTCTTTCCAACGAAATTAAAAACGTACCTCCTGGTTCTGTAAAAAGTGTAAAGTGTCGTTATGAAGTGAATATTAAAAATAAATCACTTTCGTAAATCAAGCTACTAAGGCTTAGTAACACTAACATCTGATTACTCCTACACGAAAGTAAGATCATAATGTAAACTAAACGGAACGGTATTCGAACACTTTCTCGTATAAATATTATATCCTCCAAATCAAAATTAAAATTGTGGCCCTATAGAGAATTGTATGAATAGCAAGGTATTGACACAACAAAATTACGAAATAATATCTTGCCCAGAATTAAGGATTTGTACTGAATCTTTCATACAAATAGGTATTTTGGATGCCTGTTCCTTGTCTCATTGAAACCAAAATTTAATATGAAATAACAGTTATAATCCCAAGGTCTTATACCGAGTTTCTTTATTTTATGTCTTAGAGTTAATAATTTCTTTCCTTTAGATCCAAACAAAACAACAAACAGCACCTTTTTTTAACTCGCTATTTGGCGATTAATGGCGATTTTAAGGAATTAAGAAATTATCCAGTTTAAACCAGTTTGAAACATTTACTTGACTATCAAATTACGCAAGCATCAAAATTTAGAAAAAAAATTATTTTTTCTTCATCTCAAAATAGAGCGAGCAAAACTTTGATTTGTATCGAAATTGAAAATGAAACTTATATAAAATTATATAGAGAGGCGGTGGGTATCAAAGGAGAAGTCACGTGATTGTTTCAAACCTGTATAAACTGCTTAAAGAATTAAATTTATTAATACTAGCAATGACTTTAAAAAATAATAATGTTCTCACATGATAACTTAAAATTTATGATTCTTAGATTTCATTTTCTTTTTTAAAAATTTTATTCTTAAAAAATTCTCAAATTTAATAACAAATAATAATAAATAAACTAAATATTGAATAATTTTAATAATAAATCCATTTCTAACTTATGCTTTGTGTAGGGTCAGTGAGCATTTTGAATCAACTGTAAAATTTTAAATTTGATGTAATTTATTAAGTTTATCTTATATTTAGAGATAATAATCCGTTTTGTCTATTAAAAAGAATTTAAGTACTCATAAAAAATAAATGTTGCATATACATTCCGCTTTTTGACATAAATGCGATATCTATAGAAAAAAAGAAATTTTTCATAAAATGTGCTTGCAAATACTTTGATGATACATTGTTTAATTTTTTTAGCGTGAAACAAAATTCAGGATTTTCATAAGATCCAGCTTCTGAAACCATTCATTTTTATCGAATGTCATTAATTTTGAATTTTATGAAGCTTTATCCAAAAAAGAGCAAAATATCGTTTCATAATATTAAGTTTTTCTTTTTCAAAAGATGCACGGAAGCAATTTCGCATAAATCTTTTTAATGAAAGAACTGATTAAACATTGCTATAAGAAAGCAGAGAAAGAGTAAAATGATAACGATAGTTTAAAGTTCCCTTAATTCATGGGCGCAACATTAGTTTAGTAATAAGCTTTAAATCTAGAAATAAATTGTGCTCGCGGCGGAAAAAAATTTAAAAATAAATTTTACAAATAATATATAGTTTAAGAGATTAACATTATTCCCCTAAAAATTCAGGTAATTTTCTTCGCAGACTTTGTAAAGACCTGGTTGCAGAATTGTAGTGTTGTAATTGATTTATTGACTGCACGAATAATAAAATATATGTATTTTCTTGTAGTTTTTGCTGCAACAGTACATTTATCAAACATTTATCACTAAAAACAAATTATTCAGCACTTTCTATGAACTTTAATGTATTTGAATATTTCGAATGGATTTTTTAATTGAAAACAAACTTAATTATCCAGTATTTTAATTTTCCTTAGAATATATTTCATATTAGAAAAGAATTCCTTTTTCATCTTAGAGTTTTGTTTATTAAAAATGTAATTGTTTCAAGGAAAAAAGTTAAAAAAATATTTATTAATGAATGGGAATCAAATTTGTTTTAAAATAGTTAAAAGTTTACAGCAAGCTAGTTAGAGTGTGATAAACTTCAATAATATTATTGTTATGGGTTTAGCTATGTATTGAGGGTTTTAAAATTATGTTTTGCATATTTTCAAATAAAGGAATAACTTTTGGGTAATGTTATAAAAACTAATTTCTAAAATTTTGTAAAATGAAATATTAAATACATTTCTTTTAATCATCTTATTTTAAGATACTTCAATTGAATAAACGAATAACTGAATATATATAT
>JAOUZG010009418.1:2950432-2960503 GCA_026289955.1 Argiope argentata
ATATATATATATATATATATATATATATATATATATATATATATAAACTTAAGTCGAATAATATTTAAGGTATGAAAGAAAATTTTTATGTTAGTTATTTTTCATTTAATAACTTGCCGCCTTTGGCGACCAGTCGGTTCGCCAGTATTAATGCTCGCTTAAATTTGCTCGCTAATATTTTATGTCGCTGTGTCTCATAACAGGTTTTTTCACCAAAATATTTTTAAACCAAACAAATTTTGATAATCATATAATTAATTTAAAGTATTATTTATTATTATTTTCTTCAGACGATCTGTTCACTGTACTACTCACCTTTCTCTTTCTATCCGAGCAATGATTGTCCCGGAATTGATATTTTACTTAAATGGCGGAGGGAAAGGTCTAAAATTCTACGTTTTTATAGAATAATGAGATTCAAATTTTCATAAATGTAAACACACTAAACAAATAAAGACACAATTGATTTTCAAGAGATGCAAAAGTTTAAAAAACAGCTTGGAAAAGGCCGCGCACAGAGGAAATAATGATGACACACACACACCCTTCTTTTCTTTATTTTTCTATTCTTTTTTTTCTTCACTACTTTTCTTTCTACAGACCCTTTTTGCCCTCTGTTATTCTTTTTTTTTCTTTATTTATTACTTTATTATGACTTTATTTTGAGCAGACATAGATTAAATATCCATACAGACTAATAATAAAAGCAACTATTTTATTTCTTTTTTAAACATCCCGTTATCTATAAACGAAAACCAACTGACTTCGCGCATTTCTTTCTAAACAAATGATAATTTATTACTTCCTGCTATCTTACTCAGTTGGTGTGGGGGAAGGAAATGAAGATTTTTGGCGGGAAAGTAAGAAAAGTACCGTTTTAACTATTTTCCTCGCAGTTTTTTCATTTTTTCTCTCCATAAGAACCATCCTTGTGTCTTAACGAAAATATTAAAATAAAAATTAGCCGAATCGGTCGAGCCGTTCTCCAGTTTTGCGCTTAGCAACGCATTTTGAGTTCCATTTTTATTAATATAGATAGATTACAATTTATACAAATAATATATAAGAAAACTATTGATTTTCACAAGAGTTGAAATCGCATTCTTCACTTTCATGCGAAAAATACCGTCATCCTTGTATTTTACTGGTTGAGCTACTTCCTATTTATTTTAATTTTCAGTAAAAACTCCCAAGACTCTTAAAATAAAAAATAATATAATTTTATTGATGAATTTTTAATTGAAATAACTGTATTAGCATCAAGTGTTATCCACTACAAGTTTAAAAAAATGTATTTGAACTCGAGAGGATGAATAAAAAGTATTTATTAACGTTAGAAAATTTGAACAAGATATTTATATAGCATAGTATGAACTAATAGTAGGAATTGAAAAATAAACTTCAAATATGCAAAAAATAGATAATAACGGAGATAAAGAAACTTTTCAATCATTTTATTAAGCACCATAAAAACCGTGGTGCATAAAATAACACCGAACCCATCTTTACTTCGCATGCCATAACCTCCCCGGGCTAAGTAGGGAAGGGTTCTGTTCCAACACGCTTTTCATAACTTATAGGTTATTTATGCTCTGCGAGTGCGAGTATTTTAAAATCCAGATATTATCGAGAACAAGGCTGTGTTTAGCGGAAACAATTTTTTTATGAGGCATAAAAACCGACCGTGCCACCGCAAACTTGAAGAAGATTTGGGTGTAAACAAGTCATATATTATAAGTGTCTTCCTATTTTCTTTGAGAGATAAACGAGCGACCCCATCTTTAAGTTCTAAACGGGGGCGCATGAGTTCCTCTTATGGATTTTCATGCCTTATGACAGTTTTTTAGGTTAACGATCCGCCTCACTTTGCAGGGCCTCGGCGGAAAAACATAATAATTTTGTCACAGAGGAAGTTAGAATCGTTTATGTGGTGGGTGGGCGTTTTCGAAATATATTCTTAAACAAGTGCCTCTTCATTTATTATTTTGAAATAACTACAGGTCTTGTTTTTAAATCTCAGAAGAACTTAGAAAAAAAGTTTCTTACGATGATGATGTCGTGTCCGCTTCTTACCACGGAAAGAGAGGTGCAGTAGCTTCTGAGGGCATAGACCCCAGAGCACCCGAGGGCAGAAGTCTGACTTCTAGCTTATATGAGGATGAAACACCCACCCACACGCTTGCACACCCTCTTTTTACAGGGGGGCACATTCACACGTCTTACAGATAGAATACAGAAGAACAACCATGCCCGGACCCGGGACTCCCAGAACACGTGGAAGACGTGCTGCCTCTGTGCCAGAAAGTCGACTTTTTTATACATAATGTATATATATATAAAACATATTATTGTCAAAAGATAAAATGTTGAAATCGTGATGTATCTCAACATTTTTGGTCTCTTGAAATGTGATACAGAAAATTTTGGAATTTCATCTGTATGTACTTGAGTTTAGTTCAGTTAAATTAAAGTGTTGTTATAAAGCAGCACCATTGAAATTTTGATGCATCTTAACGCTTTTGGTCTCTTGAAATGTGATAAACAAAATTTTAGAATTTCATCTGTATGTACTTGAGTTAAGTTTAGTTTATTTAAATTAACGTCCTATTATAAATCAACACTATTTTGGGACGGTGATCGTAAATTTGAAACACGATCAGATGACGAGAACGATATCTGAGTTGTCACCCGTTACTCCCCACCACACCACAACAGCGGGAGGACCTTGGGCCAGATGAATTTAACGTGGAACAGACCAGATGGATTTAACGTGCTTTGATGGAATCGGGTCCCCTCCATGAAACTATACGGCTCACTAACAGAAGACCTTACCACCAGGCCATCGCGGCTGTCTCTTGTTGACCTCTACGGGTCTGAGCAGATTAGATTTCTCCTTCTTAAATTAATTTAACAGCTTTTTCACTATCTTATTTCGAATTTCAGATAAATACATTTTTTTAACATTATTGAATATTAAGTACCAGCAGTATCCCCATGGCATTGCCTGTGGCATGAAATCAGAGAAGAAACATTTACTTTAAAAGTATGCCCACTACCCTACATGACATGGTCATATTACGTAAAAAACCTCAAAATATATTTAGAAATTATCAAAAATATGCAACAAAATTATTTAAATACCGCACATTCAGAAATATTTAGACGGTTACAAAGTAAAAATATGATTTGTTCACAGACAAAACGCAGGCGATCATTCCGCTCCCTTGGAAATTCATTCAGTCTCCGCAATTCTGTTGCAATGTGGTTTAATTAAAGATGGTTATTTTACTCATAAAAAAACTCTTCTTCCCTAAGTGGGGAAGTTATTTCTCTGATATTCGCTAACCGAACGTAACCTTCCTTTTCATTTTCGTGAAACAAACGAAGCTTTTTGGAATTTAATGTAATCCCGGCAAGGCTGGATTTCCTTCTTTTAAGAATTGATGAGATTTGAATCGCTGTTTAAAAGCAGGCTTAAACAAAGAAATGAAACGCATATGCATACTACAGCTCTTGCTATTTGCACATGCGCAGTTTGAAGTTTTCGTGCATGCATGGATAAGTTATAATTGCAATTTTAAAATTACACATTTTATTTTATATGGATTTAAAGTACTAAAATCTTACCAAATAAATACTCTACAAAATTCTACAATATTTCTAATATTCATTAACAATTTTTTGAGTTTTTGGGGTTTAGATATGCAGACGCTTTCAGGGGACTTCATTTTATACTATGTAGAGTTAAAAAGTAAAAAATTGCAATCTTCAAAACTCTAGATCTCGCAATTTTAAAGAATATCCATATTTCCAATATTTTGCAGGATGGCAGACGCGTTTTCGGTGTAAGTATGTATATCTATGAAATTAATGTACATACAAATAATACACCAATATGCATACAAATTGCAGAGTAACCGCGATTTGAGCTCTACGGTTGAAATTTGTGTATAAAATCTGAAGAATTCTAATCTTGCAGCTTGTCCAGAAATATTTTTTTAATTCTGAAAATAATTTGAAGTATTGCATTTTTATTCTGATAAAGAAAAAAAATAATGAGCCAAGACAAATTATTTTATTAATTCCCCTTCAGATGTGCTTTGGATATGGGGTTTACTGTCTATTTGTAGTAAAAACCCCAATTCTACTTTACACTGTACCACTGGATGACTTAGAATAAAATAATTTAGTAACTATTCGGAATCATGATTCAAAATTTGTGCTCTTTTAGTCTAATGGAAGTTCTTATAAAATAAACTAATTGAGGAGAAAGCACCTTCTACTTTTTGATTAAATACAATACTGTTGCACAACGTTTTTCAATTTTTCAGATCGATGTCCTTTCAAAACTGGATTCCTCAAATATTTCACCATTTATGATCTAAACGTTATGCATTTAAAATTTTAAATTATAAATTTAAAAAAAAATATGCTATTCAAAAACGTATTTCCTTCTTATGCATTATATTAAAATATACAGTATTATGCTTATAAAAATATGAGATTAAAATCTGTGCAATTAGAAAAATACACTGTTTGATAATCAAATTAATATAATAGAGCGTATCAAAATATCTATATTTTGTGCTACATTTTAATCATCGATTTAATTGATAAAAATCTATATTTGGGGTGGATTGTATATCATTAATTTGTGCAGTGGAAGCAACAGAGCATAGGTTTTTGGGAAAATTTCTTTAATATTTATATTTCACATTATACACAAACACAAAGAAAAGACATTACATTCACTCGTGCTGCTGAACAGAGCAGCATTTCATCTCATAAAGCACAAAGGGATGCTTACCTAATAAGGCATTGCATCTAGTATTCAAACGGGAAGACAGAGAATGCAATTATTAAATATATTGTAATTTATAAAAAACAAAAAAGTGTTATTTAAGCAAACAAATTTACATATTTAGATAATAAAATATAAAATAATATAATAATAATAAACGTATGTGAGTACACATATTCAAGCATTTTCAATCTTATGATATGATTTTACATTTTTTTCCAGATTGATATAAATACATTTTATTTTATAAATCCCTATCTACAGGTGGTTGACTCGTCAATAATTTTGGTTTAATGTGAATTTTGGAAATGCAGCATTTTAATTATGAAATGCATAAATCTTTTAATTTTAATTATTTTAATTATGATCTTAAATAATACTTATAATAATTAATTATTATTATTGTTTTAAATTGGATTCTTCATATTCTCGAAATGCAATCCTTAAGTAAATTATTCCCTTTGATTTATTTGAAATTATAATAACTTTTTTTTGTTCAAATAAAATTAGTGTACTAGATTTTTAGTGCCATCCTATTCATTTCATCAACTCATAAGATAAAACCATCTACTCATAGAATAAGACTAGCTGAGTTATATAATGCGTGAATTATTAGGACATGTTAGGTGAATTAGGACATTTTTACGTGATACAATTCAAAAGAGCCGCGCAAATTCCATTTTTTAATAGGCAGATTATTCTTCGAGGGAACAAAGAATAATTTGCCGAGAACTTTGATTCTTAACCCCGCCTTCCAGGAAACAGTGCATCACTGGATGTTAAATATAAGGTGGAGTGACTTGTGTCATGTTAATGTGACGTCTAAAATTGGTGTAAAAAAATCTTTTTTTTAACTGCAAGATCGATAAGAGTCAACTCTAGTTTCGTCAGAAGTTAGCAGATACCTTAAATAAAAAGAAAAAAATCGATCCTTCTAAAAAATGTCAGTATTACGTATTAAAATATTCCAGGTATTCTAACCGACAAAAATAAAATTTATATTCAATACCTAACACTGAAAATAAGAGAAAAGCAAGATAAAAAAAAACAGCGCCGTTAAAAATTCACGCATTCTCAGTTTAAACTGCTGCCAGCGAACTGAACGCTTCTGAGTTAAAAACTCGAACTTTGAGTCGGAAGTGACATACCGGAAGCCGGATGTATTTAGCATATAAATCCTGGGAAAGAATTCAGCAGTTTGGTTAAGGCGGAAAACCGCACTATCCGGAGAAATTATTCATTTTTTAAATTAGTGATACTACTAAATACTACGTGCCATTAAAAGAATAGAATTGTTATGCTTTACTGGCCATCTACTATTCTACGGAAAAGATTCATTTTGTATAAAATATTGAAACTTTAAATTCAATGTAGAATTACATTTCTGAGGACATTGTTCATCATTTAGGAAAACAAAAGGTTTTTATATTAAATATGATTTAAAGTTAAGAAACATTTTACGATTCACAAATAATTTATCTTCACGGTGATTATTTCTTTTGATTCATATTTACTTTGGGAGCTCAGACGATTCATTTTCTTTTGAATGAAAGTCAGCAAAAAACAATCAATATAAGTCAAAATAAGTTAGATATAAATTTATTTACTATTATTTTTAAAAGCTGCAGAAAACCGTTTGGCCTTTTAATACCAATTTTATTGATATATTTCAGATGGCACGAATAATAAAATACAAGTAGAAATGTCTTTATTTTCTTCTCTTTCTTTTTTAAGACTTGAACAAATGAAATTTACTTAAAATATATTTCTTGAAAACAAAATTTACATACATGGGAGACAAAACCACCTCAGTTTTTTATCCTTAAAAAGCATTTTATCGATAAAGTTCTGGAATTCTTTACATAGGAGAATAAAATACAACAGAACACTGTAAGAATAGGTTGCGTAAAAATACCATACGGCAATAAAATTGTTTCTTATAAAATTGTGATTTATTATTTTTCACTTAAGCTGGTCTAGAACTCAACTATTGTAGATGATTAGATAATTTTGCGTGAATAAATATTATTATACTACATTCATAAATCATCATTAAAGAAACCTCACTGATTTTTATATAAAATAATTATTGAAATATTTATACTAAATACTCGATATTTACTACAAAAAAGAATTAATAAACAAATTTTTCTCAAATGTTTCTTTCCTTATGCTCGTGGCAATTAGAATAAATTTAAAATGGTTTTACAAATGCTGTTCTTCAGTATTGTTATTATTTTTTTCCTATTTATAAATGTGAACATATGATTTTTTTAACGAAATAGTAAGAAAAAGGATACAGAACTGAAATTAATTGTTTAAAATAAATTTTCTAAACATTTTATTTTTAAGTATTTTAACTGATATTTAAATAAATTGCAATAATCATCTGGAAATACCTTAATTTAGATTTTTTTTTACTTTGGATTATCATTATCGTTCGAATTTTATTATTCTTTAGAAAATCTTTAAAATGTTATTTGTAAATGAAAAGCTAAAAAGTTTGCTCAAATTTCGTTTTTGTTACTTACATTTTATAACATAGACAGTTGCGATTATCAAAATAGAATTAAGCAAATTGAATTCTGATTAAACTTAAGGAAGACAATTATTTTAATTTGAAATATCGGTATGTAGTAAAATATATGAAAGTAAAATAAGCTTCATGCTTTCGTACTTTGCAAAAAGTATTGAATAGAATTATATAGTTACCCTTTTATATATAGTCTGATAAAATTAAAATTCAACCATACCAGGTATCCTGTAGCATAATATTGTACAGTATTGTGCGATATTATATGATATTAAACAATATTCCACAATATTAAACAATATTGCGAATATTGATCAATATTGTACAATATTTGTATGCTACTAAGGATACTATGAAACTGTTAAATTAAGAGTTCAAGACAACAAACCGCTTTTTTATTATTATTATTTAGCATCTACAATGTAGGAAACTCAAACCTATGTAAAATAAAAAAAAGCATTCAATGGAACTTTTGAATCTATTTATACCTTACGAGAGAGATAATACCAGTCTTAAATTTTGATAGTTCCAAAGATAATTTTTACATTCAGTTTATTTCTGTATTTAATTTTTAAAAACTGGAATTGAGAGAGCCTTTACATAAAGAAAGAAAGAGAATACTTTCTAAATTCTTGATGAAAAACTTTAAATTTACTAGATTCAGTTGCTAAAGATTTATCTAAATTGGGGACCAATCTCAAAAAAGATTTTTGAGCTGGATATTTCTAAGATAGAGAAATCCAACCAATCCAAATAAAGTATAAATAATAGAACTAAAGCCTACGAGACAAAATAAATAAGATAGATTACCATATTTATTATATAAATTCAAACAATAAAACATAATTCAAAATTTACATACAGTAAGTGAAAATTTAAAAAGGATTTTAGATAACCTAATTAGTTGGTTTTCATAATTTGATAATACTTCAATTAAGTTCTTTAAAAGTTCTGTTAGAATTTATTCAATTTTTGAAAAAGTACACAAAAGAGATGTGGAAAAAGCCATTCCGTAGTTCACTAATATTCTATCCTCGGTCCACAAGAAAATTAGAATGTACATCAAATTTAGAATGTAGTATTTAAACAAAAAATTTGGATTTCTATCGAATTTTGAATTAAATCCACAAGAAGAAAAATTTGTTTCTATATCTATTCAAGCGCAAGTAAACCCGATAATAACAGAAAATGGATACATGAAATTTAATACCCTCTATTAACATTCAAAGAGAAGGCATATCAAATTTTGAACAACACATATCAAAAGTTATAATCATTTGTCAGTCTGTACATTTGCATTCATACAAAAGGCGATGACTCAAAAACGATTAAGATGAATTTAATATGCAATTTTTTTTTATTGAAACCGTAGTTTTATGATGAAGTTTCGTTTCAGCGAGGTTATAAGTCCAAAATATACTTTCCTTTTTCTTCGCTATATTACGAAGCACAAGAAGTTAATTTTTGAAATTTTGAAAATATAATTCTAAATACGTTCAGTGGCTTAGCTCAAAGTTTATAATTTTTATTCAATAGAAGGAAGATGGTTCTATTTTAAAGGAAGAAGCAAATAAGTTTTGGAGAGACTATTCCCAATGTTTTGGATTGGACAAAGAGTAACATTTTCTGATCTGAATATCTTATTTTATAACTAAAATTTATATATCCTAATTTAAATCATTTTTAAACGAAAGTTAAGCTTTTTAGTATTATATTCCGGTATTATATGCTCCAAAGATATAGAGAATAAATGTATCACCGATATATATGGGAAGAAAAATACTACATAAACAATTCAGTGGTATGCTCATAATCACTTGATATTAATCGTTTTTAGAATTCTTGGTCTTCAAATTCGAATTCTTAGTTTTCGAACTCTCCAAACTATTCATCAAGTTCAATTCTTCCATTTCGATTGAACGTGTACTAATATTAGTATATAATCTTTCTACATAATGTGTTTTAGAATATAAGGGGTATTATCCATTGGAATTCGTACTCTATTTGTATTCTGTAGATGCGGTGTTTTTACCATTAAACACCACGTTTTCCTCCCTTCTGTTATTTTATCATGTTTCTACGTTTTTTGATATCTGAAAATATGGAACAATTCCCATTAGCTTCAAATATACCTTCAGCTCGTCTTCTCGTCTCCTAGATAGATCTGAATGAAATACTCTCCGAAATTATCTGTAGAACTCCCATCCATTATCGCGCCACTAGTAAAAATTTAATTAAACGTTTTTCGTTTCTACACTTATTTTGGAGTGCGTCATTATTTAGTAATAGGTAAATTTTTACAAAATACTCAACGTTTTAAAAGCCAATAAATTAATTTATACTAAAAATAGACACAAGATTAACAATATTTCTTAAAATTTATGAATTTTTAAGTGTAACAGTGGAAGTGCAAAACTAAAGAATGGCTTTAATCTCCAGTAAAATTCGAAACATACCGAAACGTCTAAATATTGGATATTTGATTACACTTTTAAACTTTCAGACTGTTTATGGTACGAGTAAACAAGTACGGGTGTGTTTGTGTGTGTGGAGAGAGGGCATGGGGCGTTGCAGCCAGAAGTCAGTGAAACTTTTCAACTAAATGAAGTAATAAAAGCAAGATAATCTTTTTAAACTCAATATGCCTTATCCAGTCAAAAGTCTCCTACTCACTGAAAAATCCTATTCTAGATTATCATAAACTTATATATTATAACAATATACTTACTCAATTATA
>JAOUZG010009418.1:2960603-3014911 GCA_026289955.1 Argiope argentata
TATATATATATATATATAAAGTCATTGAATAAACTCGGCATAGCGCAAAATGTTATAATTCTCCTATGACAAGTATACTCGTCAAAGGTAATGAACTTGTTAGCAATTTCAGTTGTTGCAATAAATAAGAACAGAACTTGTTAGTCATATATTATTTTTGAAAGTTTATTATTGGTTTTATTTTTTCTCTTATATGTAATGTACTATTCTTTTTATTTTCAACATTTTATTTACATTACATGTACTCTATCTTTCTGCCATTATGAAATATATTATAATATTTTATATAATATTTAATATGATTTAAAAATTATAATATTATATAAAACGAAACAAAAAACGCAACCAAACGCAGCAAAAATATTTTTAAATTACCATGAAATATTAATTAGACTAAATACCAATATATGCTGTGTAAGTGAAAAATAAGGGTATTAAGAAAATATTTGTGATACACACACATCAAATAAACTAGTAAAAAGGCTAATTACATATTAGATCGTCGACGCCAACGGTTTATTAACTTATTGGGGACGGATTCAAATTTGGCGATAAACCGTCAATGCCTACGAAACCATCAAAATTTGGGGAAGACAGTTAAGGTTTGAACAATTTTTAAAACAATAGTGTTTTTTTGCCATTATTGGCGGTTTAGCAACTCATTGGGGACGCCTTCAAATCTGGCAACAAAAATCGACGGTCTAATATGTAAGTATCGGAAAAGCTGGTATTTGCGAAGAATATAGATTTTTACCATAAACTTTTTTAAAATCATTTATAAAATAATGGTTATTTTTAATTATTTGTGAATTGTATGGTTACTCAGTATATTCATAAGAAATAGCATTCAACCACACCATGTAATGACAGCTTTCTTTTATATTAAAATGTGCTTAAGAATTCACTCATCTGCCTTCCGCTTCATCGGAGATGTGAAAATCCGCTTTCGTGGTTCACGCAACTCCGATGATATCTTTAAGAGCAAAGATATGAAACAGTAAACAGTATCATGAATTATTCTGCATTAAGTGTTACATAATTTAGCGGGCGGTTCGTCAGTTTCAACTGTTCCGGCGCATAATGAACGCATTAATCATTTCACTTGGCAGTTTAACTTATCTCAGAGGCCGCAATACACCTTCGTTTTGTATGCTAATGATGCGCATTGCGAAATGGAAGAATTCGAAGAAGAAGCGATGCAATTTCGCCCCACTTTATTAGGGAGAAAGCAGGAATGATCAGTTTCAACCGCAAATGAAACTCCAGAATGGAAGATGCGTTTTAAACTGTGAATGTTATTGTCTTTCGAAGCAATAAAATACATCGAACAAGGAGATAAATTTTTATTGGGGAGAATTTTCATCTTCGGGAGGTTAATGGATTTATTTGTTTGCTGACGGAAAATGAAAGAAAACTACACAGCTTAGAATTAATGGAAGACTTCAAAATATTATATGATAAAGCAATTCTAAGCTTAACATTTTATGTCTAGCTGAGTTAATGGAATGGAATGGAATAAGTTTCAAATTTATTATCGAAATTAATGTCAATTTTTTTTAATGAAAGAACCACTTTTAGTCGATATCAAATATTGGAATCGAATCGGAAAATAAGTAATATGTGTTGAAAATCCAAACTATGCCTTGTTGACTTTATACATCTACCATACTAAAGTAGGGCTTGAGCAAAAGCCGAATGTATTATATACTACATTCTGTATCAACCAGTAGTAACTTCTTCATTGCAACAGTTTTGCTCAAATAAATGGCTGAAAAAAATCTCTGCGTCTAAAATACTACCTTTAGTACGGAATTAAAATTCATGGCTACGCCTTGTCTTAGTATACTTTATCTTTAATTCAAAACAACATTTACCCTTTGCTCACGGAAAGAAGTTGTTAGATGCGCGATTATAAATAGAATATAAAAATCATTTCATCGTTAAAAAGTATAAAATATAAGGTGTAATTTAATTTTTTAAAATCTCACCCTGTCTTTTTCTTACAACACACAAGACACATACACTATATATATATATATATATATATATATATAATTGCTCCTAATTTTCAATTGGTAACCATTAACCACCTTTTGAATGCAAAAAGTTAATATTTTTCATGTATTTATCTGGATGTATTTATTCTTAGACTATATCAGCTAACTTAAAATATCTTTGCACAATGGATAGTGAGTTAATCGTAACTGAAAATAATATTCAAGAGGTATTAATGCTGTAGCTAAATTTTACGCAACTTTAGATTTCTAATGTTGAAACAGTTTAACTGAAAGTTCATTATAATATTATTTCTATATTTTATAAATATACTAGAAAACTATGCTACTTTCAAGTCCCATGAGTGTACATCTGGTATTATGTCTTAAAAGTAGAGCTGAAATATGATTTACAACATTTTCTCTATGGTCCTATTCTTTATCCAATCATATTGTTACAATCCTTAGGTTAATATTTTATGAACTGACTATAATGATGCTGTGTTTCCAAAAAAATTATGGATTCATTCAGCGTTTTAGGAACGTGTTCAATATCCGGTAATAGAATGTCTTTCATTAAATAAAAAAGAATCAAAAATCAAAAATTATCAAAAAAAATCAAAAATTTTATGAAAAAACTGCTAATTTAAAACATTATTGGAAAATTTTCTACAGAGTTTAAAGTATAGTGTCATAAAATTAGCTCTCGTATCATCTTAATGCTTAAATTCGTCCTGAAAATAGCAAATTCAAAGAATTATGTAGACCAAACATTGACAAAGAAGCAACGAAGAAATAAAATCTAAGAAATTATGAAACTAAGTTCTGGAGAAAATTTTATTAAGTACCAATGTGAGCACAAAGTACTTATGATAAATACTGAAGTAAGATAAAAAATATTAGAATAATTTTTTGTTTATTGTTTTATGAATAAAAAAGGAACAAGCAATTTTATTTATGACGTTTAATAAAATTAATAAAACGAGGCTTTTAAATGAAAAGAAATTCCATCTTCCATTATTACTGCTTCATTCGAGTATTTTATTCCCTCGAGTGCATCTGGATGTTGTTAAAATTCATTGAAAAAGGATAAGATATAAAAGAGATAGAAAATGGAAGAAATTAGATCTCTTGCCAAATGTTTATTTAATTGATTTCAAAAATTGTCCACCCATATGAAAAAATAAACACATATTTAATCGATCTCGAACAAGTGTACTTCCTAGAGTATATTACATTTACTTGGGGGAGGGCAGGCTTCCCCCAAACCATCTCCACCTCATCTAAAGTTAAGCGACTTCAAAATCCCAAACATTGATCCAGCATCGAAACAGCCACAAAAAAAGAAGTCCTAACTTTAGGACCATTTATAATCGAACTCTGACATCACTTTATCGGGAGATATGAGCTCCAGCCCTTGACTCCTTCTACTTACCCCGAAAAATATTGACCCTGATGTGCCCGAAGATTCCTCCATCCCTTCCACTCTGTTGTCCAAACACTGGAAGAAGTGGGCGACATCGCTGTCACTGGGGTTCTCGTGACTTTGATGCGAATGAGGGGTGTATCATCTCTTCCCACACCCCCTGCTTTTAGAAAGAGGGTATTAGCGGAGAAATATCTCTGGGGGAATTTGATGTTGGCGCTGATACCATCGTCGGGGAGGGAGGAGTGTGAAATTCGGCTTGTTACGAGTTCTTGGGGGAGATAACGCGAATTGCTTCCTGCTCTTCAATGGCGTTTTTCAGCTTTCTATGGAAGAGCGTCTATTTTGCGTGGCCATACTCGGTCACGGAGAGTGAATTCGCTACTTGTTAGATCGAATGGAGGCATTTGGAAAGTTCCTTTGTGTGATCGTAAGGAATAAGCAAAAGGCCGCTTGTTGAATTCATATCTTGTGGATATTGGCCTCTCGGGATGGTTTTAAGAAGGGTGAAAGCAACATTCCTTGTAAAATTAAATAGTTTTTTTTGACATTATTTGTAAAATTGAAAGTCTCAAATTATCTTTTTTTGTCTAAAATTATCATTTTTTGGAAACATAACTTTTTAAGGAAACATAATTTTTTAATATTAAGATAAAACTTCTATTCTCGTATCATGTTGAAGTTTCTCAATTAATGCCAGGTAAGTTATCCAGAATATCTGAATTTGTCCTAGGGTCTAATTATTTAACTGTCAAAAATAAATGTTTTAAATGACATATAGAATTACATCTTTTTCGGTTTTGGGCGACAATTTTGCTGAAAACAGTACGAAGTGCAAAATTTTTATAGTAAAGTTTATATGGAAATTAATTTTAATAATTTCAAATATATATACACATTATGGCAAAAAAACACGATATATCGATTTATTGTCGTCGATATATCGACCTCTATTGACCAGTCCGTGCACTCAATCAGAAGGAAAATTCGGACGTAGTTATTTTGAGGTATGAGCTGTGATAACAATAATAGAGTAGCTCTCACAATTATGACTACAATTGATTCATGTTTATGACTTAGAAATTAATAAAAGATTACTCTTCTGCGATTAAAATTGACCATTTTATGAAGTAATGAATTTCATTATTTTATATTAATCATAGTAATCTCGAAGATACGGAACTTACGGATTAGATGATTTTCCTTGTGGCAACCGTAAAAATAGTAATATTTCAAGATTAAAATTTGGCCAGTTTTACCCGGACTAAAAAAGAATTTTATTTTTTTAAATATTAGTGTGTTAAAAGTATTTTACTAAATATTAATAATAAAATATCAAAAGATATTTTACTAATTATTACTAATAAAATATCAAGAGACATTCTGATTTTTTATATTACGTTTATTGAGAAAAATAACGTAAAATATAATAGTTAATATCAATTAAAAACTTTTCATTTTTGGAAATATATGACTGGTTCTAGTTTTTCAGAACTTAGATGTTGAGATATTATTTGAAGTATTTAATACACTGAAGTGACAAAAGTCATGGGATGACTGTTAATATCGTGTCTATCCTTCTTTTGCTTGGCGAAGTGCAACAACTCGACGAGTCATGGAGACCACAAGTCGTTAGAAGTCCTCTGCAGGAATATTGAGCCATGCTGTCTGTATAGACGTCCATAATTGTGAAAGTGTGGATGGTGCAGGAGTTTGGGCACGAACGGAACTTTCGATGATGTCCCATAAATGTTCGATGGGATTCATATCGGGCGATCTAGGTGGCCAGATCATGCGCTGGAATTGTCCGGAATGTTCTTCAAACCAATCGCGAACAGTTCTGGCCCGGTGACATGGCGCATTGTCATCCATAAAAATTCCATCGTTGTGTGGTTACGTGAAGTCCATGAATGGCTGCAAGTGATCTGAAAGCAGCTGAACATAACCATTTCCAGTCATTGATCGGTTCAGTTGCACCAGAGGACCGAGTAAATGCCATGTAAAAACAGCCCACACCATTATGCAGCCACCACCAGCTTGAAGAGTGCCTTGCTGACAGTTTGGGTCCATGGCTTCGTGGGGTCTGCGCCACACTCGAACTCTACCATCAGCTCGTAACAACTAAAATCGTGACTCATCTGACCACGCCACGGTTTTCCACTGGTCTAGGGACCAGTCGATATGCTCACGAGCCCAGGAGAGTCGCTGCAGGCGATGTCGTGCTGTCAGTAAAGGCACTCGAGTCGGTCTTCTGCTGTCATAGCCCAAGGAAGAAAAATTTTGCCGCACAGTCCTATCGGACACGTCCCTCGTACGCCCCACATTGATTCCTGTAGTTATTTGACGAAGTGTTGCGTGTCTATTAACATTGACCATTCTACACAGACGTCGGTGGTCTCGGTCGTTAAGTGCAGGTGGTCGCCCACTGCGCTGTCCATGATAGGATGTGATGCCTGAAATTTCATACTCTCGGCACACTCTTGGTACTGTGAATCTCGGAATGTTGAATTCACTAACGATATCCGCAATGGAATGCCGCATTCGTCTAGATCCAACTAACATTCCCCGTTCAAAGTCTGTTATTTCTCGTCGTGCCGCCATAAATCACGAAAAACCTGTTCACATGAATAGCTTGAACACAAATGAAAGCTCTGGAAAACGAATTGTGCATTTATATTTTTTCGCTGCGATACTACTGCCATCTGTATATTTGCATATTGCTATCCCATGACTTTTGTCAATTCAGTGTATATTTTAAATATAGAATTAAACTTGCATTTGATATTTTCCTGTATAGATTAATTATAATAAAAATCTAATCATACAATATTACTTTTTACATCAATTCGCAATAGACTGTCTTTCACATTTTTTTTTTTGTATTCTGCAATTTCATTGCAAATATGTTTGTTGTTTAGAGGTAATACAGAATTAAAATGCAAGAATATTTTTCAAGATTTACTTTTCTTGAAAACTTAATGAATTATAACTAGACATAAGCCAAAGTAAATGGTCATGTGAAAATATCCAAATTACAAATTTCAAAAATAAGGAAAAGCAAGTTGATGTTTTCTTTTTCCAATTTTCATATGCATTTGAGTGATAATCAAAAATGGAACGAAATTTAAATGCAAAACAGTATTTCAAAGCATTTAATCCTTATTTCATTATCAGTGAAAAATCTCTCCGGTGGATACTTGATGGAAATTCGAACAAGCTCCACAATGGATTATATTTCTTCTACAGGCAAACCCGAATATAAAATGGCAAAACACAGACGAATCATACAAAAGAACAGTACGTGCAGGATCAGATCAAAGCGCGGAGAGTTAGTTCACAAGAAATTAATTTTTCAAATAGATAGTACATTTGACTACTTTTCTCTCGATTTGACTCCTTTTTCATATTTTTTTATAGTTCCCGTTACAGGATATAGAATATTCTAGAACAAATGTCAGAACTTGAATTTAAACGGAGACACGGCCAATATTTGAAAGTATTTGTTATTTTTCCATGTTTGTTACTACTGCCATCCATTCATGAACCATTAAAATTCCTGTGTAAAACGTTTTTTCTTTTCTTGAAACTATCTATGCTGGGAAGCAACATTATTTATTCAAAACATTTGGTAAAGTAATGAATCCAAATGTCTATTCTGTGACAGAGATTATTTTCGTCTACATTATTAATTTATTAAACGTACAATCAGCATGCAACCAAAAATCTTCAAAGTAGCAGTACTAAATATAAAATATTTTTCCTATTCATGCAATTGCGATCCATTTTTAACATTCACAAAACAGACAATTAATGAAATAACGATTAGAATTTCTAAGAATGCATTCAGTAATTGCATTGTCATTTTGTTGTAAATGTTACAATAGTGCCAATATACATGAACGATAATTGATGTTTTTAAACAGATTCTTATTTTCTTTTCTAGAAATAGTGTTTTATTTAAAAATCTATTCTTTTGTCATTTATTTTAAATGAGAATTTTTAATGTGTCCAGAAGCGTATACATTTTTCATACATAAATATAATGTTATATAATTTATACTTGCTAATCATGTGCTTTGTACAAAGAAAAACAAAAGAAATTAATATACTGTCGTATTAAAATAGAAAATACTAGCACAAATATGAGAACAAATTATTGTAATGAGATTCATTATAAATAAATGATATCGCAGCCAGCATTGATGACATTCTGTTAAGACAATACCATAAAATAATTTGAAGATTACAATAATTAAGAATCTTATAGGCGAAATATGTGTTTTTATATTAATTTTTGACTAAGACCTTGCCTTCTTAATTAGGTATAACATCCATCCTTTTACAACCGAAATTTGGTAACATCATTCGAAGCTGGAATAAAATTTCATCTCTTAATAATTAATCAATTATGTAATAATTGCAATTAAATACTGGTTGTCTCAATTATTATGAAGGATTTACCGCTTTATTGTATTACAGCGATGACTTTGCTAGAGTAATGAAATTGGGCAATTTTCAAAGAGTTAATGCAGTTATAATGCAGTTAAGTGTGCTTCAGAAACATCGAGGTTTTATTTCAGGAGATAATCTTTCGAATAAAATGCTAACTGCCCATTATGAGTTGTTCATGAAGAGGTGCTTAAATGAAAGGCAATGGAACATAAAGCGGCAACTAAAACACTAGAAAGTAATTAATTCATATATATTCAAATAAGATATCAGGATTATCCAGGAAGTTGTAGGAAAACGTCAAATATTTGTAGGTTGAAAGATGCGTCAAATATCTTTTTTAAAACCTTTTACAGAAAATTTGCCTTTTCATATTTGGAATAACTGGAAAACGAAATATTTAGTTTCCTCCAACAGTTCATGATAACAGAAATTTCGAGATCGTGCAAAATTTAAAACAGAGTTCTGTGTCGAAAAATATATTTTCCGTCCACAATTTATATGCCAATAAAATAATACATCTTCAAATAAAAATAATTAAAAACTAATTCTATCTCAAAAAATTATTTCGTATTATATTTCAAATTATTTTGTCTGACAAAATCAAATTTTTGCTGATCATTAAATAATATATTATTTATCTTCTCTATTTTGCCATATTTATACAGATCAGAAAACCATATATATAATAAGAATTGAATTGATTATTTTAAATAATAAATAATTATGAAATTAATTATTTAATTAAGACAAAATGAACAACATAAACAATGAATATATTTCTAATTTTTTTTGTATTAACATTTAATGAAAGATGAAAAAAGCATAAACATAAATAAATAATAAATACAAAACACATGATTAGCAAGTAAATAGATAATAAAAGTAATAGATAAAAGCAAATAGATAATAAAAAAGCATAAAAGTAAATAGATAATAAAAAGCATAAAAGTAAATAGATAATAAAAAAGCATGAAAGTAAATAGATAATAAAAAACATAAAATTAAATGGATAAAAGTAATAGAAGTTTTAATTTAAAATATATCTAAAAATTTATTCAAAATTTCGTTTAATTTTCTACTTAAAATTTTTACTTAAAAATATGAAAATATTTGATTGTTGAAAATATATAGTTTTAACTTCGAAATAACTGGGGCGTAAGAAACTCATTAACAAAATAAATCTTGTCATAAAAATATAATTTTTTTATTATTTTTAATCAAAAAGTTTGTGGTAAAATTTATATAATAGTTCATTTAATAAAAATGTTATATTTTTGAAAAAGTACTAATGTTATATAATGTATTTTTTAAAAATTGATTGAGAAAGTAAGAGAAATAGGAAAAAAAAGCAAAATATTAAGACAAAAATATAGGAAATTATGAAATCATTATAGGCATATATCTATTTTTGATTTCACTAAGAATTAATATTGAATAAAAATTTATTCGAAATTAAATTTTTATAAATGTAACTGAATGTCCGCTTATTCAAACCACATAAAATTCCACGTCTCTGCATCGATTCACGTAGAACTTAGCGCGAATATTCGTAAGTACCAAAATGGTTTAATTGCGTAATTAAAAATATTCTTACATCCTCTAAAAGGAATGATTCCATCTATACATTCTGAACAACTCAATAAACAAGTATTATACATCATTTTAAAATTTAAAAAATTGTTTTATAATAACTTATTTCATTAATGAAAAAATTTTCTCTCAGATTTAATCATTAACTTTTTTCAAAATTAATGTAAAGTAATTTCACTTTTTTTTGTGAGACTACAAACTGCAGAATTTATAAGTAAATCTTTTTTTCTTTTTTTACATACATATAGAACAAATAGAAACAGTCATATATAGAGAGAATAAATAGAACAGATAAAGTGTTTAGAATTTATTGCAATAAATTTGGTAAAAGAATGAATAAGAAAAAAAAATGTCAAAAATCTTCTGTTTCTGCTATGTATAATTTTTTGCACGATAACGTAAAAAGAATGAAAATATATAGGATGAAGAATAAGATAATATACAAGAAGATATGAAGAATAAGATATATATAAGAAAATATACAAAAGCTTTATAAATTGAATAATGAAATTATAACAAAAATATTACATTATATTGATAACTTTATTACCGAATAGTACTTCATATTTTGACAAAATAAAATAAGAATATAGAAGAACCAAGTCGAAAGTTTAATGAAAGCGATTGATAAATATTTTCCAACCTTTATAACACCGTACGAGAGAATAAAAAAGAACAACGAGGAGAACGATTCGCGAATTTTTCGATAAGACAATAATGAATTATCGGGGTAAGTTACTACTGAATTCCTTGTTCGACTTCCAGAAAGAAAATTCCGAAGGAAAAGAGAAATTTAAATTGAAGGATTGATCTTGGAGACACAAAGGCTCAATATACACAAAAATAAAAATTTAATGAAAGAAGAAATAGTCTTGATTATACCCTTCAGTGAACAGAATCGAACCTTTGTAGAAAAACCACTCAGAGGATTTCTTCTGTCAGAAGATGGGAATCAAAAGATGGTGGTACGACCGGAGTAGAGTTTTGGAAAGGAAAAACTATTGATTGATTAACTACTGAATGGTATTACTGGATTGAGACGGCGAAAAAAATGAAAAGGCCGGATCAATTTCTGATTTATATGAGTTATGCGCTTCATATTGTAAGAAGTTAAAAAAGTATTGTATCATTCTCTTTTCTAGTCATATTAAAAATGTTCCACATTCTTTTATAACAAGAAAAAAGATACTTATATCATTGAGGTTATTTCATTTCATCATAATATACTTAGAATAAACTATGTCGATTCAAAATCTAAATACATTCGCATAAAGTGGTTGTTGCAGTTAATAATAAAAAATGCTTATAAAAAGAAAAATGCTCGCATTTTTATTTGAGGAATTCCAATTGCAAGCACTTGTTTGTTAATTCGATTTTGGACATTGCTTAGTTTATTTAATAGTTTCCTTTAATCTTTTTTTTACTTTAAAATTATTTCGATATGCATTGTTTCAGTATTTTCTGTATTTATTAAACTTTAAAATTTAATTTAAGCTATTTATTGAATATCTATTTATCTTTACTGGTTATTTATCAAACAGGATAAGTGCGCTTTTTCATATTGTTATAATCAGCTTTGAAAGAGCCTAATAGATAGTCTGATATATGTTCATATTGGATTGTCTGAAAAGTAATCTTTTTTTCTTCTGAAAATGCAAGAATTTTCGTATAATGAATAAATATTTTATTGAATTATATATTGGCCATTCTAGAATAACACCTTTCACCATCTTTCTGGTAGTAGTAGGAATCCACGTTCAAAAAATATTTGGTCTTTGGGGACAAAAAAAACTGATGCTTTTGATTTTTGACCTCTTCATTTGAAGTAAAGGTTTTAGAGTCCAAAATTTTTTAAATGATTCGAACAAATAATAATCCGAAGGCGCCAGATCTGGATAATATATTGATTAATCCCATTCAAGCTGTAAAAGCTTTTGGAGAGTGACCAAATTTGTATGAGGTCTCACATTATCTTGGTGGAAAAACTATACCTTTTCTGTTGATGAACTTTGATCTTTTCTGTTGAAGTGAATAATTCAGTAGGTCCAGCTGATTACAATAGACTTCCAAATTAATCGTTGTGTAATTTGAAAAAAGGCCCCCCACCTCTCCCCAAAAAGCGATTTCTTTAAAATTCCACCAAGAAGACGTCACCTTTTTTTTTATGGATATTGTCTTTCTAAATGCTTTGAGCCTGTTCATCGTGTTTGCTTCATAATCTGTTGCGTTTTATATTGTTATATACAGCCCCATTTTTTGTCCTCAATAATGATGCACTTCAAGAATGTATAATTTTCGTGACGTTTGAGAAGCGAATCACAGACGTCAACGTGACGACATAAATTTCTCTCCCTGACAACAGAGGAACACATGCATCGAGTTATGAGATTAAACCCAGGCCTTTCAAGTGGTCATAAACAGTTGAATTAGATAAATTTAACTTCTCATCGATCTCACGTGCTGCTTCGCTGGTTTGCATCAACTATTGCCTTTATCGTGTCTTCATCATCTTCAACTGGTCTTCCAGAACGGGGTGCATCTTCGACATCAAAATTGCCAGATCAGCATTTTGAAAACCGGTTATGACCCTAGCGTACTGTCAACACATATTCACCATATACATCGGTTAATTTCTTCTGTAGTAAAAATGTAAAATATGACAAAAATGCAGCTTATAGATCTCCATATTTAAAAGGGCACCAATCAAAAACTACTGCGTAGATTCAATTGAACTTTTTAACATACACAAGCCTTGCTATAACAGCTCTCAAAACAAATAATGTTTATGCGGCTTAAGTGTAAAATTCGAATCTAAAAAATATAATGAAATCCTCTGTTGGGAAAAAATGAAATTACTTTACGAACAACCCAATATATCACACTGTCCCATTAATATCTCTATCGAAAGCATTTTTAAATTTAAATTTGAAGATATATTTCTGTATGTATTTTGAATACCATTCCTTTTGTATTCTGATCCAAGAAATAGACGGAAGAAATAGATAAATGATACATATTTTCTTTTGTGATAGGTAATAAATACACACTCACACGCATTTACAAAAGTTCTATTTTTTTTTAAAAAATAAGTTAATGACTACAGCAAGTGAAACCTAGAGTAATATCATTTGGAGTGCGTGATGATATGAAATGAAATAAACATAAAATGTGATTTTTTTTAAACAATTAATGCGAGACAAAGTTTTTTGGATCGTTTGCAGTACAAAAGTGACTCATTCAATGAAACCATTAAAATGAATAAAAATATAATTTAGCTTGCACGATACTTAGCCGTTCAAGAAATGATGTTCCGACATGATACATTGAAATATGCAAAGCAGATTTCATTTTAATCTTTTTTTTAATTCTTAAGACATATACTATTTTATTTAATTCTTAAGGGAGAATGAAAAGGATAACTTTTTCAGAAAGCGAGGTCATGTGTAATTGCCAAAATAGCTATTTCTCTTCGCTCAACATACATTGATTTTCCTATGATTTTTTTATTTACAAAGTTTATACTGGCATTTAATATATCTATTTGTAACATGAGCTTATGCAAATATGCCAAAAAAGAATAGAAATATTTTGAAAATCAGGTGTCGATTTTAAAAGGAATTCTATATTTATATAATTAAATGTTCAACTAAACTTAAGGTATTAAAATTTGTGTCAAAACGCCCTGTATTGAATACGATGGTGCAAACGTGTTGCTCTTATCAAACCGGTTGTTATTGGCATTATTGATAAATCACTATCAATATTGCCATGCGACGTATATTTCCGCACGAAATGAGAAAAACTTTTATTTAACTTTTAATTTGTAAATCTTGTACATTAAATTGTAGGACACTCTAACATCTATCTTAAAAATTGAATAGAGAATTTGGTTAAAAGGAGATTATTTTAATTTTTAAAGTAGGTGATTCCGTTGAAATGTAGAAATTTTGTGAAATTATGCAATTATTTTTTATTTAATATTTTGAATTTTCTTTTATTTACTTTATAAAAATATGCCTATGCCTTTGGAAGTTACATGAATATTTATATTTACATACGCCTTAATGCTATTTTGTATCTTCAGATGTAGTTTTTTTTTCGAATTCTAATTTTTAGTAGCACTCTTTTAGAACAACAACAAAAAAACCCTTCAATGAAATAAATCGCATACTTCTTTTTTTTCAAATTAGGGAAATACTTTCATAAAATACTTTGTAGCTTCTAATCTAAAGAATAAACAAAGTATTCCTACTTTATAAGTGTTTTGATTTTTTTCTCAATGGAAAAAAGCGTTAATTATCATTCGAAATCCAGCATTTCAAGAAGAGATAGAAATACGACCTTAATCTGCTAGTTCAAGAATAATATATTTCCTAAGCTATCGGTTAAATTTTAAGTGAATCAATTTAATTCTCTAAAATAGCAATCTTTAATTCTCTAAAATAAAATCTAAATCTTTTGCTTTATTCCTATAATTTTAAAAGAAAAAGGCATTTTCATAATTAAAAAGAAATTTTTGTCATTTAACTAATATATTTTGGATTCATAGAAAATTTTCAACCTTTTATGTAACAATTCAAAAATATAATAATATCTCAAACGTAGTTGCATAAGATTAGTTTAAATAAAGCGATACTCCAAATATACTAGAAAAAGATAAATATTATAATATTAAAATTAATATATTTCAATGTTTAATAAGAATTACAAATCACATTTGTACATATATCTTTTTACAAAAAATCAACTAAGTTTATAGTCATAAATACTCTGTATCACATTTATGTATTTAGAAAAACAGCATAGCAGAAGATAAGGATGATAGAAAAGAAACATTTTTGAGCTGTTAGGACTTAAAAATATTAAAAATAGATCAATGATTCAAATTACAACATTACTATAATAACTGTAAGTCAATCCTATATATGTGCTGAAAGCAGATGGTATAACGTAAACAACCAATTCGACGTGAAAGTGAAGTAGTAACTAAATGTCGGATTACAACTTGCGAATAATGCGAAGCCAGAAAGAATTCCAGAATTATAATGCTTAAATTTTTTACAGAAATAAAAAAATAATATTTTCTTACGATGTTAAACGCGCTTTTCTTCATTTCATAACTGATAGTAATAAATAACCAATAATGAATTATATTTTAAAAAAATTCAGAGAAGCAAAGATATTGTTTGTAAAAATTTTAAGTTTATTTAAACTGGTAAATAATTATATTGCTTTCCTGGGGAAATAACGTAGTTTTTATATCTTTTTTATTAAATGCATTTAATATTTGTATTGAATATAAATGGAAATGTATAAGAAATTAAAACAATGGTTGAATTGTAGCACATCATGAAAGATATAAATATAGCCCTTTTTAAAAATATATTCTTATTTTGGATAGATAAAATGTAATGATGTGTATAACAAATTTCGTTCAATTACCTTTACTTTAAAATTCTTCAAAGTTATATATATTATAGATGAATCCCATTATGGATAAATATTCAAAAATATTTTAATACTCATTCCTTTAAATAGTATTTTAATTCAAATAATTTTGAGAAAGTATCTACTACCTGATTTTTAACCAATAAAACGTTAACTAAATATAAATAATATTTATTTACATGTAGTTATTGACTGCTCTAAATTAGTTGCTATTTAACAATAATTTCCACTATATAACCGCTTATGAAAATATTGATGAAATTTCTTTTTCTTTTAAAAATAGTATTATTGTCTGGAAATCGCATATATATTAGTAAATTATTTTAATTATGGAATGATAACGTAGTTTAGAGATCTTACCGATTCAAACAATGATTAAACACTTGATTTAATCTTTTTATGGAATTATTTGCATTTAATGTGATGAAATAATAAAATTAATTTACATTATTAGCATTAAAGTCTTATAAAATGCAGATAAAATAATCATAACATTTTTACATGGAATTTTATAAAAATGAGTGCTTTTTCTTCAAGAGCAGAATTCGTTTTTTTTTTCATTTCTAGCATAGCGATACCCTTCCGTCGGAGATTTAATTTGTAAGTCAGATCTCAAAAATAAGAACAATAAACTAGAAATCCAACTCGGATTAGGGACTCCATGCTCAACTAGCGTCAGCCATTTCATAGTTAATTAGATTACTGAACCTATACTGATGGACATTAATAAGAAGGTTGGCAAGTAATCCATGGCAGCAACAATGAAGCCTCGTTTCTGTACGTATTTATTGCAAGAACATAAATCCAGATTATAAGGTTATAATTTTCGAAGTAATCTTATCAGGACTGACTCTTAAAGGAATTATACTGGTTTCAGAATTAAGTATTTAATGATCTCCACGATCGATGGAATTCTATGGATTCCCAATTTCTCAAAGTTTGTGAAAATGAGTTTTCAATCCAACTGTTAATTTCACATCGCATTAGGAGAGAATCCATTTTAGTTTTATGAATTTCCTCCATCATAATACGTCAGGCATATTTTGAATAATTTAAATAATTTCATGCATAATTATGTAAATTAAGATTTTTAAAAATAATGAAAGATATTTTAGGGACAATTTTTCGATTCCCTTTCAATAACAATATGATTAATAATAATCAACTCCAGTTGTGATTATGTATTATTCAAACAAATATTTCTGGTTTATGTCAAAATTATATAAAAGTACCAAAAATTTTCCAATTGATGTTGAAATTCTAAAAATGTAACTAAAATTGCTTGATCAATGCGGAAATTCTACAAATGTATCAAAAATTTTCTGAATGTTTATTGAGATTGAATATTTTTATTGGAAAAAGTTTAAACGAAGATACAGTCATGCAAATATTGACTGCTTCATTTCTTCTTCTAACAATCATATGATTTACCATATTCATCAAATCATATTGCTGTTATATGTTATGTGATGAAATATTTCCGACTAACATTGATTTGAATCTCCAAAACTATCTAAAATTACCGATTGATTGTTTCAACTGATTATTTCTGCTAAAAAATGTTTGGAATTCGTTACGTACACGCAGTATTGAACTGTTTTCTTATAGCAATAGGTTTTTCAACATTCAACAAAATCGTTATACGTATACATCCATAAATTATACTTATATATATTTCTGTTTGATATCGATTAAAAATCTGCAAAATTATCCAATATTTTGAAATCGAAAATTTCTTCTAGAAAGAAAGTTTAAAAGAAGATATTCTCAGGGTATTAATTATTAATTCAAGATATTAATGGTTTTATTTCGTCTTCTACCTATAATATGATTTACAGCATTCACCAAATTAAATTATTACCTTATGCAAAGGAACTTTTCCAACGAATATCAATTCGAATTTTTCAAATTTATCTAAAAATTGTCTTGCTGGTTGTTTTTACTGATTATTTCGGCTGAAAAAAATGCGTGGAATTAGATAGGCAGCTTTGGACTGTTTTCTCCTCTTATTCCAACAACAATATGATTTACAATATTCGGAAATATCTATTATATGTCCACCCATACGCGATACTAAATAAATATTTCCAATTGATATAAACTAAAATTCTTCAGATTTGCCTAAATGTGCTTCTACTGATTTTTATTGCTATTAATTTTTGTTAACAATTTAACGATTTTAGCGTTTTCACCCGAGGAAGGGACAGAAATGTTGGAAGTAATACAAAAAGTTTACGTTACTTTTCTTAGATTGGAATAACAGTATGCAGGTAAATAAAGGCAATAATTCAATATATATATCTTAATATTGCTAAAACTGACCAAATCAGAAAATAAAAATTTTTCTATTGATTAAAAAACATCTCTTAAGCAGCAGAAATTGTGCATATCAATAAATATATAACATATAATACATTCTGAATACGTACTATAGATATTTTTAAATTTTGCAGGTATATAAAAGGGTATTTTTAAATAACTTGAACACATTAACTAATCGTTTTTTTTTCACTTAATCATTTTTAGTTGCATACCGTTTATATTCAAAATTTTTAATGGAAAACTTCAAATAATCACTAAAAAGCATTGATGGTGGAAATATTCATAGAACTATAAGTAATAGAATAGGTAATTATGACATAAAATTAAAATATGAAATAAAAAGGATACATTTTATATCATAGAAAATACATTCATTTTATATTAAAAATGTTTTAAATTTGTAAATCATTCCAGTTTTGCTTATTAGGAAGTTTTCATTTAATGTTAAACGCAGTTCAAATTAAAATTTACCTTTTTTTAAAACTAAAATTAAAATAACGATTTAAATCTCACATGCATTTAAATTTTGGTATAATTTAAGAATGCAGAGACTAGGAATAAAAGAAAGTATTTAGAAAGTTCGATTTCTAAATTCTCAGAAATTTTGCATAAAATATTAGTAATAAATGAACAATGTTAATTATCCAAGAGAATCAAACTCTAAAAATAATTAAAGTTGTTGCGTATGTCACTTTTAATTAAATACGCAAACTAGCAAAATCTAGTTCTGATAATTTTTTAAATTAAAATATAAGGAATGAGCTTTATTTTAATAAACTGATTTAAAAATATCGTTCCGTAGCGATAACATAAAAGTATTCTACGATTAAATCTCAGAGCCTTTTCAAAATTCCGATTCTTTCGAAAATAAAATTTATTTCAAAAATTTATAAGTCATTAAAATTCAAGCGGTATATTTTTAAACAAAACGGTTAGTTGTATTATCGAATTATTTTCTTCGTATAGGGAAAAATTGAATTACTTAGTTCTTTTGAAAAGGGAAAACTTTCTGGTAGCGGAATCTTAAGAGGATAAATAACTCTTTTATCTCGTGAAATTTACAAATTTTATGAGTAACGAGATTTATTTGTTCTTTAAGTTTACATTGCATAAAGAATAGGAGGTTTCAAAGCCGGTAAAGTGAGAATTTCATTTGAAATCTAATTTAAACTCATTTACTTCAAACACCCATGTAATATCTCCAACTCTCTGTATGACCTCCTAATTTATTATTAATGTAAGTTATTCAGTACTTATTGCTTTTAAGAGGAATGTATTTTAAAATAAATAAGATAATTATATATTTCCCAAATTACTCAAGTAGTATCGAATTAAATATAATTTAAATAATAAGCTAGCTAAATAGTATATCCATAAGGTTGTTACACACAGTTTACATCGTTTAAAAATGTCTCTTTTAAATGAAATTATAGCAAAACTTCATTGTTTGAGTTGTTAAGAATGCTATATATAATTTATAATTCTAAAAATACAAGAAAAAAACTGCTTTCGCTATTTTAGAACTTGTAAAATTTTCATTTTTTAAAATCAATTCATGCTTATGATGGGATTATTTTTCATAACTAATGACAAATAGTAAAATAATCTTTTTTATATATTTTAATTTGATTCGTTTCATATTCGTAAAGAAAAGTTATGTATATTATTTTTTCCTCAATATCTGGCGATTAATAATTTTGGATTTTTGTAGAATTGTCCATTCTCGAGAAATTTCAATAGTTTCAATTAATTAGAGAGCTTGTTAGAAATAATTGAATAAAAAATAGAATTTGTTTCAAGAAATTAGAAAAAAATTTAGAATAAAGTGACATGGATTAATTTAAGATAAACATTAGAAAATTGATTAGATGTAAATTAATTTAAGAAATCACTACATATATGTAAGCAAAGTAGCAAAAATTTAAGTCATAGATTAAACATTCATTGGCATTTTTAATCATTTTATATTTTCATACATCAAAAAAATATTGAAGAGCATTACAATAGTAATTGCTATATAATTCTATAAAGGAAAAATAACAGTGTAATATTCATACCCTGTTTCGATAGTAGTAGTTCAGTTTAGAAAAAAAAAACGGTTAGTATACTGTAAAATAGTTTAAAATCGGCCACTATAAACAGACTTGTTTTCAATTCCTGTTGCTGAAAACGGATTATGAATTAGTTTTCTAGAGCTGGATGTGTTTCATCAGTCGTTTCATTTAGCTAGTAACTTATTGTATCTTCAGTTGCTGTTAATGAGATTTCAATGCCTGTAACGTGAGTTGAGAGATTTAATGTCCAGTTTCATGGATCTGTGCTGTAATGTGCAGAAGTGGTTTCTGCTTTAACAGTTCATCACTCTGGGAACAAAATTGTTTCCAAAGGTTACCAGCACAAATGGCAACAATAGTTCTGCTTCAATTTATATATATTTAAATCATAATTACTTTCATTTTCAGGAAGAAAATTAAATTGAGAATATTTTAAGAAGCATGAGAACAGAAACAAAATCCATCTTCAAATCTATGATGTTTTATGTTTTGAAAATTTTAAGCATTAAGTAGATTTCTTGAACTATCAGTATAATACAGAAAGGTGCTGAATTATTTATAACTGAAGATAAATACTTATTAATGCGCTGAACCAACTATGGCGAACAAACCTTTCATTTAAGGAAAGGTTTTGCACATAAATGTTTCTTAGAAAAATATATAAAAAATCACTAATTCTTATAATAATACAATTTATAACAATCACTAATG
The DNA here is from genome assembly GCA_026289955.1 of Argiope argentata. Lineage (NCBI taxonomy): Eukaryota > Metazoa > Arthropoda > Arachnida > Araneae > Araneidae > Argiope > Argiope argentata. Next base: position 2,980,601 of record JAOUZG010009418.1, read on the forward strand.
CTTATAGAAAGTTTTTTGAAAGTTTCTTAATGCCAGAAATTATAAACTGAAATATTATAATTTCCAACATAAATTAAAAGCTTATGTAAGCTTGATAATGTAATTCTAACAGACGTTAAATATCTTTGAACAAAGATAAAAGCAACTACTCATTTTATACACAGTGTTTAGAATTCAGAAGTCGGTGAATGCTCCAAAACATGCAGTCAATACTTACATCGGGATATAAAGTTTTCAAATTACTCTTACTAATGAGCAACAATAAACAGAGGCTCGAATGTAATTGGCGAATTACTCCCGTTTCATCAAAATTCATAATTGGAGGAGTATTCTGGGCCAAAAGAAGTCGTCTAGCAGATAGTGTATCGAGACGACATTATTCAGAGGCGAATCCTTATCCAAGCGTGTAATGAAAGTGGCAATTGCAAGCCATGAGTTAATGATGATCAGTTCCGCCTGAATAAGCTCAGGGACGGTTGGAAAAAGTCACTGATGACACTTCTAATTCCCAATATATGTCACGCAATTATCCAAATGGAATGAGGAAAAACACACCTCAATGGCTGTTTCTCAAGGATGAGTTCTGCTATGAATAAAGTTCGATGGCTGGTTTTATAAAAAATAATTGCTTTATACATGATATCATTATTATAAGAAGTTTTATTCCTTTTCATTTGAGAAATATTAAAGATTTTAATGAATTTTAATAGAAGGAAATTTTTATAAGTTAGAAAAATGCTTTAAGATAAGATCCATCCCAAAAGTATTTGGTAATGAAAAATGGGAAAAATATTTATATTCTTGAATTTTTTTTCATTTTTCTTGCATAAAATAGTTTTAAAAACTCCCACGAAGCAAAAAGGAAATTAAAAACCAAAGATGTTTTCTAAACTAAAAAACTGGTTTTTCTTCTAAAAAGATGGGAAAAAAGTCTTCTAATTTGGAAGTTTATCAAATGTCTTGTCCAAAATTTTAAAGATAATTTAAAGAATATACTTTTATAGCTCCAGAATTAAAAATTAATTTATCGTTCTAACAGTTCTTTACATTTTGGAGTTTGAGTAGTAAATGTCATGGAATTTTAAATATTTTTCGTGTTGTGAAATATTAAAGCAGAATTAAAATATTTTTAAATCATCAGGTTTCTTATTCTGTAGTTCTTTAGCAATGAAATTTATTGATAAAGATATTTTGGCATGCAATATCTATTAGATTTTTCATAAGATGAAGTTTTCACCGAAAATTAGAATTGGAGAAATAGCAACAAAAAATGTAAACTAGCATTAAAATCTAGTCAATTATAAAAATGAATGTAATCTCTTAAAGAATGAATATAGTAGCAAAAATAAAAAGGGTTTATTGAAGAAAAGAATATAAAATAATTATCGAATAAAGAATATTTATTTTCTCAAAAAATTTATATTTTTCGCCGTAGACATTTATTTTAAAGATTGTAACAAGCCTGCAAAGTTGCTTCTCAGCATGGTTAGTTAAATCACTGAAAAGACCGTTTTATGATTAACTCTTAAGGTAGGTGCTAATCGTGTGACGCGTCAGTCATTGGAAAGCTTGGCAACCATTTCGCAATTTCGTAACTTTGGGAACAAAATAGATATCTTTGGAAACATTGAGAATTTTTACAATTTATCTATTAGAAACTGAAATAGGACTGATTGGTCCCGAGCCATCTCGACCCACCTCTCTGGAACTATATAAGAACGATACTCTCAAGCTGCGGAGTCGGAGTTGGAGTCAAAAACAAGTAATGAGTCGTCGAGAGGATAACGGAACAACGACGGGATACTCCAGAAAAGAGTCGAACTCAAACAATTGCTGCACTGAGGGTGAGCCGAGTCCTTATGTTTATTGTGGAAGCAGCATTGATTCCTATGAGGAGTAGACAGTCAAGTAGTAGTGAGTCGACAGTTGGATATATCTATAGCGAGACGACATTGGAGCATTTCAGCCATTTGGAGAAAACGTAGAACGAAGATCCTCTTCTGCTGATTTCTGTTTGGCCACTTTGTGTGCTGTGGACGATTTATTGCTACTGTGGGCTGTCCTGTATAATTATTCGTCTTTGTGTTTAATAAACGTCGTTTTAAAAAACGTGTTTAATAAACGTCGCCGTCATCGTTCGTAATTGAGATCTGCTGACTGTTTTCACGCCATACACCCATTACAAGCAGGTGAATTTACGGAATTAGAAGTGGAATTGAAATGGTAATCCGTAACAATATATTTCTTATCGTGACTTAATAACAATGGATAAAAATAAAAGGATTAATAAAGTTATTTCAGTTTGAACGTACGTAACACAAAAGAGAAAAGAAGATAAAAAAAGAAATTAAATAGTTGAATTTCGAAGCTGTATTGAAATCCATATTATTTAAACATTTTTGGAAGCATATAATTTATTTTTCTCTTATTAAACTTTTTCAAGTCTCTTCTGCCTTATATTTATACTGCGTTTTGCATTGTGATTTTAAAAATTAAATATACAACATTTTTTAAGCTTCATTTAGTGTTAAGAATTTCAAAATAACCAGCATTTTCATTTCAGGAAAGTCGTAGGATTGCTTTATTTTTAAATCTCAACTTCGCTTGTAAATACATTTAATGTCTTCAGAATATTATTTTCTAAACAAAATCATAATTTTATTATAAAGAAACTAATTTTAATAAATTAATTAAAGAAATCAATTATAAAATATCTGGTAAATACAAATTCGAATATTATTGTAAAAATAAATAATTTTAACTTTTCAACTAAAACAAAATTAATCACGCTATTTTAACAGAAATTTTTATATAGGGAATTAAATTTTAATTAAAACGCGCTGAATTGAAAATATAATTTAAACGCACCACAGTTGAAATATAAGTATTAACAACTATAAACCAAAGCAGCAAAGAACATTCTTCATAAAAAACGTATCCAATATAGAAACAAAAAGATTTTAAAAAGTGTATATACTTTCTTTTTAATAAATAATTCACCTTTAACATCTACAATTCTGCTACTTTTTAAGCATTCTAGGAAGAAACCCTCTAATCAATATAATTTTGCATTTTTCAATGAAAAGGCAACATCTTTGGATAAAGTAATGAAGTATTTTTTTTTGTATAGGGCCTTAAATAAGAATAAAAAATAGATATGAGAATCATTTGAATTTTTGAGATACATTTTTACATTTAAAAACTAATGTGCAGCTGTAAGACTATTAGATGAGACTTTTAGTATCCAATAATATATAAATCATTAGTGAATTTATTATTTGCCGATAATGAATACTAGAATATTGAGGGAAAACGTTTCACTTTTTGTATCCAATTTTTTTAATAAGAGATTACAAGGTATTAAAGAAAATAGAAGAAAAATTATTCGAATGAATCTCAAAACAAACTGGGGATAATTAGAAAATAGCATTATTATAATTTTATCATATTAATGTTGAAAACAACTGGTGCTCTATTCTCTAAAGTAATTCCGGAAAACGTAGCAATTCTCGATACGAATCTCAGAATTCACTAAATTCTATTATAATTGAAACAAATAAAAAAAAATCCTTGAGCTCACCTTCTGTGGAAATGCTGAACGAATTATGCATTTAATTATCATGTATGTATATCATAAAATAAAGAATGCAATTTTGAGAAAAACCTTTCACTTTTTGTAAACAAAAAATATCTTTGTAAAAGATTAGAAGCTATTAAAGAAAACTGGAAGAACAAATTATTCGAATGAATCTCAAAACCAACTGGGATCAATTGGAAAAATTCATTATTGTAACTATATAATAATAATGAAATTTATTGGCGCCACTATTCACAAAAGCAATTCCGAAAAACATAGTGAATCACTTCATACACTGAATTCTGTAATAATTGAAACAAAGCAAACGTTGAATTCCCTTCAGTGAAGATGCTGAACGAATTATAAATTTAATTATCTTCTATGTATCGCATAAAGAATTGCGTAAGTAAGGGATAAAATATTTAATGCTCTTCTTGTATTATTTTTGAATAAATACAGTCTGCCGAAAACCTTCCGGAATTCTGTTTCATAAAAACGATTGAAAATCTCTTAATCCTCTCAGAGGGATTTCACTGCTTACCCAGCAAAACTCGCTGTGTGTGGTTGATGTGCAGGTTAATTTTGTTGAGATGGATATAATCTTTCTTCTTAGATTACAAGATAGATGAGAATAGATCTAAAATACTTTTCCACCGTCAGTTAAATAAAACACTTTAAAATATAAACACAGGATATTGGGAATGAAAAAGAAAGGATTCGTATTCTTAAATATAAATTCATCACATTTTATCTAAATCTTACGTATAATTGTTTTTAAATCGAGAATACAGATCTCGATTGCACAATTCTACGTTCAATCAAGAACGTGAAATTCGATTATACAGCTACGTGTTTCATCTAGAATGTATGATTCGATTCAAAATTTCAAATGTAAATATTTTAAAGGTTACTTAAAATAAATTTGGATAAAATCTTTAATAAAATTTTCAAACAATATTTATAAAATCTGTTTTTTGTTTGCGAATTCAGCCACAAGACTGAAAATATATTAAACTTTGGATTATAAAAGTCAAATTTTCTTTCTAAATATTACAATAAATATTTATTGTTAAGATTACATCACCGAAATTATATTCACATAACATAGCATTTCCATTCCATCAAAAAAGAGTACTTTTGCGTTTGCCAAGGGGCAACAAAAGGTTGCCAAATAATGCAGAATTTCGCATAATTTCCCACAGTGATTTTAAAGTGAAAAATCACCAAATAATGTGGAACTCTGTCAAAAATTTCTTTGGTAATTTTTCACCGCTGTTCGGCTAATGGAAAAGTACCAAAAAAAGCTAATCATTGAATTATATTTTAATTATATTGAATAATAATATATGGAATCAAATAATATTTTGCATTAAAAATTGTATTTCACATTTTAAGCTTTAAATTGCACCGTCTAATTAAACAGAATAATTTTTAAATTATACGTAATTAAGTTTTTTGGGGGGTTGGTTAAGAAGGTTAATGTTTTCTTTCAAAATATACGTACGAACTGCTAAATAGAATTATAAAACATTCTTTTATATGAGATTGGAAAGTCAATGGAAGATACTTTTAACTAACTTCTAATACTACAAATAATCTATCACCAATCATTAACAATTAAGAAAAATGCCAATTAGAGAACCTAATCGCTCAATTTTTTAAACTATAATAATTGAAATAAGCCTTGAACTTGATATCCTTCAATACAACACCGAGTGAATTTTAAATTCAATTACATTCCTAGAACCAAACAGAAAATTATCTAAGCATGAAAGTAAGAAAGTATTTAAACATTTTTACCACATTCTTTTTGAACGCATTACTCAAAAAATCCTTTTACGTTTTTTTTTCAAAAATTCTCTTCGGATAAAAAAGTATTCGAAACATCTTAATCCTTTTCTAGGAGATTTTTACTGCGCATACACAAGAAGTTATTAAAAATGGCTGACATAAACGAGACCAATTTTGTTGAGTAAGACAAAAGCTATCTTCTTAGATTACTCAATATATGAAAAAGGCTTAAAATCTTTCCTCCATCTCCGCAATCTTTATATAGGGAATGTTATATAAATATGATGCTATGCTTGGAATTGAGAAAATTGAATTTCTTTTTGTAAAACGCTACTATGCATTTAAACTGAATTGAACTTAAAATGACTGAAACTCGAAGTAAATTCAAAATACTCTGTATTTTAAAACAAATGCAAATTATCAATTCTGTAACCATTTCGATAGTTCATGCTTATATCAATTTGAGGACAGTTGACTCTTTTAAATGCAGTTTTCCAAAATAATTTAAAAGAAACTATTTCATGAAAACCTCTAAAATGCAAAAAAAATGCAGTAACGCAAATTAAAGGATAATAAACAAGAAAAATTAATTTTGAAGATTTTAAAAATAAAGTTATGAGTTGATTTTATAAATTTGTTAAATTCTTATAAAATAACAATCATCTTAGCTATATTAGAAATTAAAAATTCACTTTTAATAGTTAAAAAAGGATTATATATTTCTTATAATTTCTCTGCGCTGTATCGAATCCTTCTAATATTTCTATTTCCGCCTGGTTTATTCTACAGAAAATTAATAAGCCTAAAATAATACGTTGAATAGAATAAGAATTATGTCAATATGGTTAGTCAATTATTTTTAATAATAACCGATAATTATTAATAATAACTATTTAATGTGATAAACCAAAAAATTAACTTTATCTATTATTAATAAAAAGTAATTAAACATATTAGACGTAGCATTGTATAGCATTCTGGTGAAAGAGAATTATCTTTTTTTAATGGTAAATATTAATAAGAATTTATCAATAATATTACCCTTAAAAATTACATAAAAATCATTTAATAGGCAGTTTAAGAGTCATAATTAAATATAATCTGAGCAATACATAACAAAATATATCAATAAGTAGCAATTTCTTCGAAATCACAAAAATAGGTCTTTTTACGTAAGATTACATTACATTATATATATATATATATATATATATATATATATATACAAATGCATATCCATCACATAATTGTAAATACTTATAACAAAATTTACCAATTTGTAAAAGTAAGCATTATTAATTTTCATAATCACACATAAATGTTATGTTAAATTTAATTTTAATAATTGAAAACAAGGAATAAATTATTTTTGGAACTGTTAAAATTCACAGGAATTCGTCTAAAATAAAAAAAAACATATATATTTTAACTTATAAAATATATACTCAGAACTTATAACTTATAAAATATGTACTCAGAAAGGGTTTTGCTGAGTATAAATTAATAATTTGAAAAAGGTAGCTTTGATTTTAGTATTTGTAAATATGGATACCTTTCAAGGAACGTTTTAAGCATTTTTATATTAAAGATAAGAATAAAATATTCAGAAAAAGTTTGAATTTTCAATATATTTTAAATCTTGGTATTATAGGATTTGAAGGGGAAAAAACTAAGCTTCTAGAACTAAAAATTAAAAGTTTTCAGGGTTAAAGACCCAATAATATTTTTTCATTGATTTTAATAATTAATCTTTTTTCACTGTATTTTTAAAAAATTTTATTAATGATAATCTCATTATTTTTATATTAAATTTTAAATTATCAGAAACCAGAAACACAGAAAATATAAAACCATTAGTACTATGATATAAGATAATTAAAATACATGATATAAAACAATAACAACAAATGAATTTAACTAAATTTATTTATAATTTATTCAGACCAGGCTTTAAAACTATTTCATTTTCTATTTGAAATTAAAACGTATTATTTCGAAAGAATCTAATAATGGTTTGAGTTAAACAATGGTTCAAGTTATTTCAGTTAACAAATAAATAGTTTGTTTAAATAATCTCTTTAAACAAGTCAATAAATGAAATACATATATTAATTAATTATTTTTTTGTTGTCAATAAACCAAAAAACTCAATTGAATAAAAAATATATATTGTATTCTAATTTTCTAACCCAATATCTTTTTTTCTCACTAAGGAATTGAGACCAATTATTTAAAGAGTGAGTGAGTAAAAAACAATTTTTAACAATTATGATAAAAAAATTTCTATTTGAAATTGTTATTTCATTAAGAATAAATCTTTTTCAGATTCAAAAATAGATTTCTCAAATCTGGAAATTGAAAAATGAGCAAATATTGTTTTTCTGCTTGCCAAACCACTTTAATTAATTTGTATCATTAATAAAAGGCTATTTATTAATGGTACGAACGAGTTATTGCTTTTAGCATAGTTGCTTTTAGCATAGTTTTAGCCAATATCATCGCCTATATAAAGGTTTTTTTTTTAAAACTGAATAAATTTTAATTTTCTCACTAAAAATAATTTATATGTAAAGTGCTAAAGTTTTAATTTTGAAAGATTTATTTTTCTACTTAATTTTTTTTCTTTATGTGGAATTAGACAATGTCTAGCTCCAGTGGTTTAAAATTTTAATAAATATTAAAGAATAGGAATGTTTAATAACTTTTTGAAAATAATAAATATATTTTGATACTTTTTTTACTTAAAAACTTGCATTATCTGAAATTCTAAAAATTATTATTTGTATCAGATATAAAAAAATATCACAAAATTATTTGTGCACTTAAAAAATGTTATTATCTTTAGGATGAATCTTTAAAAAAATTTATAATGTAATTCTATTTTAGAAATTTCCATAAAATAGTTTGAAGCAGCAAGCATGGAATAAAATCGACAATTAAAATTCAAAAGCCTTTCGAAACTTTTAAGAAATATTGGTTCCACTAAATATGACTATTAAGTTAAACTATTCTAGTTAGAAACTAAGCAAATGATTCATTCAAAATAATGTAAATAAGAAATAATTTCTTAGTTTCCAAAAAAATAAATAAGCTGAACTTCCAGCCATCTTTTATAAAGTGGAATACGACTGATAAATAACATATATATTTCCTATTTTTCTCAACATAAAATATAAAAACAATTAAAAAATCTTTTTAAAGAACAGATAGTTTATTCTAAATTTCAATAGCTTCAGAATGAATGAAAAAAGATTTAAACTAAATTTTAGCAAATATATAAATTGTGTGTTTTTAATTTGGAACGTTTTCTGCAGAATTTTTTTTTTAATTTGAATTTTTGAAAATAGCATTTAAAGATGCAAGTGGACTATTAAATCATAAAATATAAAAATAATTTCAACCTCCTAAAGAATTCCAACTTTCCAACGCAGAATCTGAATTCAAGCTGTCAGTTTTGTAAAACAAACTCTTCTCAGACAAAAAAGTATCAAATAAAATAATAGCTAAGATATCTTAGTATTGCTTTCGTTTTTTAATAAAAAAACTTATCAAATTCATACTGTCCATGTTTACAGCAGATCAAAGAGGACCCTATTAGAGTCCCTCTGTACAAAGTTGTCAAAAAGTATAAATTGAAAATAATTATAGAAAATACAGACGATCATAAATTCTTCAAATTATTCATGAATACTCAATATTGAAGGTGGATTTTATTATCTTTGTTTAAAAAGACTTTTCATTATATAGATGTTTCAGGGCAAAGCAACCATTGGATTCATTTCTTGCAATAAGGGGATGTAGAAAAAAATAAGGATATTGAACGCAAAACTGTATCATGTGCGGCCATTCTCAAGTCACTAAAAAGAACTAAATATTTACTTTAAGCAAATTTGTTAAAGTATAAACATAACTTTCAAACAGCCTTTGTTAAAATATTTTTTTTTTAAATTTTATTTTCGGTCGTATTTTCTTAACATTTAGATACGCATTTTGCAGAGATCTGATGTTTCATTTAGAGCGATTTCATCCCAAGTTTCTTTAATGCCATTGCTTTCATGAAAGTGCAAGAAATATTATTTTACAAAAAGCTATGTTATTCAAAAGGAATTTTATGATAACTACATTATGCAGTTTTGTGTCATTCTTCTGAATCTTGAAGACAAATCTTTTTCTTTAGAATGTTAGTTTTTAAATAAGTTTAAATTTAAGACTTATTTAATGGTGAATATTTGATATGTTTCTTGATGTCTCAAATTATGTAAGCAAATTATTTGATTTTAAGATAAGTTTATTTAGAGATTAAAAGTGACTATTTTAAAATTACTCAATTTTGAGAATTTCCATAAATAAATCTATTATTAAAATATTATTTATCTGATGATATATGAAATTTTTATGAATGAACTGATGTATCTTCAAACAAGTGAACAATTTTATTGAATGTTTTATATTCGCTTAACTCCTCTCATATTATCTATTCGATGCATTTGCAATATTTGAGGTTTTACTTTATATTATGAATTGCATTAAAATTATATAATTGTTAAAGTATAATCTATAAAAAAGTACTAAAACTAAAAATATTGAAATGCATCAGACCAATTTTTAACTAATTTTATTTTCCTTCTATTCCTTTGGACACAAACGGTAACCTGTAAAAAATTCTTTAACGTATTATTATCTTTTTTTAATAAACAATAATCAAATTCGTGTTTACAGAGAAGTATGGATTTTACTTACGAATAGATACCGGGCAGTAAGTAAAAGCATACGACTCAGTTTCGGATTAAAAATCCAGGAATTATAATAACCACATATTTTTTTAAAAAATGATATAATTTATTTTGAAATTACTACCCAGCTAAATATTCCTTCTAGTAAGAATTAAAGAGGACAGAATTTTTTGCAATGTTCAGAAAACATAGTTTTTATAGCCGTTTTGATAAAATATGATATGACGAATAAATTAAATCCTGCTCATTTCTCTTAAGAAAGATTTCTAGTCTACGTTATATATAAAGAGTTAAGCCTCAGAAACTGTTGATTAATGCACAAATGCCTCAAAAGTAAATTAAATGCGTTCATTAACGGAAGGGAATGCATATGACTAATAGCTTTCTCACGCTACAAAAATGGATCAAGTCATATATTTTATCTTTCAATTTCCCCTTAATAAAGATACTTACCATCCTCATTCATTTTCCCATGTTATAAACATTAATGCTAAAGTGAAAGAGAATAGTGCGTTGAATGAGTTATTAAAAGTAAATGGCTGAAGCATTCATACATAAAAACATTTCTGAAGTTAACTTTAGAACAAAAATTGTGAGTTATAGTTTTATGATATCCAATGAATCATCTCCAATGAATAAATTTGTATGAAGAAAGTAAATTACTTTTGTTTAAGAAATGATAAATTTTATCTAGGAATATAAAATAATTCAGATTAAAATTCATGGAATTAATAAATGACCATTATTTTGAAAGTTTTAGGAGAAACAAAAATCGCTTGGTTAGGTTTCTAAATTTTTTAGTAACTGAAAATATTATTTTCAAATTTGAAATTGCTCGTATTTATCTGGCATATATATCAACAAATTCTTCACATTAGATTATTTTATTCGTATATATGTCTATTATTTAGTTTTGCTTTGGAGAGATAAATTTTCCATTTTTTTAGTTCAGCTACTTTTGAATAATACAATGAATCTTATTAATATTAGCCATATCTTAGTAAGAAAACATTGTTAAAAAATATACCTCAAAAGATGTTCTAATTCATTTATAATTTAGAAATAGTTATTCATTAAAAATTTCAAAGTTAGATTACTCATTCTAATTTCAATTTACTTCCTTTTTCAGCTATAAAATATATGCAAAGAAATTTATTAAATTTTACAGCTTTTTAAAAAGTTTTGTCAGATCTGTAATTCATTAATACTTTTTGAAACTTTGAATTCAAATTATATTCCTATTTGAGTTTCAATAAAAAGTTTTAATGAGTAATGAAGAATTAAATAATAAATTTAATTGAATAATGAAGAATTCAATGATAAATTTTATTATATAATGAAGAACAACAAATTTTTATTAATAACGAAAAATTCAATAGAGATTTTGACAAATAACGAAGAATTCAATAATAAATTTTATTGGACAACGAAGAATAAATTTTAATTAGTAACGAAGAATTCAATAGTGATTTTGACAAATAATAAAAACTCAGTAGTGAATTTAGACGAATAACAAAGAATTCAATTCTGAATTTCAACGAATAACAAAGAACTAAGTAGTGAATTTTAAGGAAAAATAACGAAGAATTCAATAATAAATTTTAAGAAATAATAATGAAGAAATCAATTATAAATTTTAAGGAATCAAGAAGAATTGAATAATAAATTTTAAGGAATCAAGACGAATTCAATAATTAATTTTAATGAATAATGAAGATTTCAATAGTTTTAATAATTTTACTATTGAAATCTACTATTGATAATAATTTTACATTGATTTTAAGTTTTGTAAATTTCTTATAACTCCTTGCTAAATAAAGAAAAATGAAACTATAAAGAATGAGTGTAGTGACTTCTACCAATTAACTACGATTCCTTACTCGCAAACTTTCAGAAAAATGAGACTTGTTAAATATTGAAATTGACAATATAGAAGCACAAAGTATCTTTTCACTATAGTTTCATCTTGTATAAAGAATTGAAATCAAGAAATGCGACGGTATTTAGCTTTCATAATAATAATTTAAACTAAGTGAAAAAAATATTTAAAATAAAAAATAATTTTCTTTAATGATTTAAATAGTTTTGTTGGAGATGCTTGTTTTTTTCCCTACATAAATAAATTTCTTTAAAATGATACGTTAAACATTATGCTATTAATAAACCTTTAACATAGAGAAATGTTCTAAAACCATTAATTTTCTCTTTTCTTTTACTTCTTTTTAAATGTTTTTCTTTGAAATTTATACATGTTTAAGATTACAAAAAACTCTATATTATTCTAAAATTTTATTCTATTTTTATTTCATGTATCAATTTTAAATTTTATGCTAAAATAATTTCAGAATTTATCGATAAAGTTGAAGAAAATGTTTCAAACGCACCTGAATATTTATAGTTTTTAAGGAAATTATAAATATAGGACATGTAATAAGATGGCTTTCAGTTTTAGTTTCTAACGCTTGTGTGATATTTGAAATTCCATGGTTTTTAGAATAAGATAATTTATAGTTTTAAAATTATTCATTATGTTATAACTTTCATTTGTACAGTCTAATAATTAAAACTCTGCTTCAGTTATCCTTCAGAATAAGTTTATTATTGTTATATACTTTTCAAACAATTATTTTATTACTTTTGCAATTCAAAAAACTTCAAAACGAAAAGTTAATTTCGCTTTTTATACTTTTAGAATTAAATTTTTTTAGCATTAAATTCTTTCAAAATAAAAAAATACATATCTATTCTTCAATGGAAACCAAAAGGAATTTTAAATTCTACTCAGAAATTAATATAAAATTTGTAAAATTATCACTATTTATTTGAGTCTTTTACATAAATATACAGCTGTAAACTGTTAATTTGTAACTAAATTTTAACTGCAGAAAAATGTAATTTCATTTATTAATCAATAACTGAATCTGTTAAAATCTGCTGAATTTTTTAAAAAAATTATCCCTCTGTATAAACTAACATTTTCAACTTTTAACCAAGTAATTCATTTTTCAAAAAAGGATTTTCCACCAAACTAAATATACCTCATCTTATCCAAAATTTAATAACACTATAATGTTATAGTAAAAGTAAAAATAATAATAGAGATTGTGCCTTTCATTTAAATAAATGAGAAAAAACTATTACCAAATTTCACAAATAAAATGTCAAGACTATGTGAAACTATTACGATAGATTCTTTCCTATAATTTAAATATTATTAAAAATTAAATGAAAGTATTTTTCGCAATTTTTATGATTATAGAATTGCAGTTTAAATAAAATTGAAATATTAATTCCTGAAATAATTTTATATTTCACTTTATAAATTATAGTTTCTTAAAATACGTGTTTTTTTCTAAAAAAATTTAAAAAGTTTTATAAATTCTTGTAATAAATTAGGAAAGAAAATTTAAATTAATCGTATAAAATTTTTAGTTATTTTACATAATTTATTTTTGTACTGAAAATACTAAATTTTGAGGTTAAATTATTTTAAAACACTTATATAAGTGTGGAGAAAATATTTCAAATATGCCTTAGACGCTTTCATAAAACATTCTCAATAACTTTGTGAATTTAAATGATGCAATCTTTAATATAATCAAATAATATTATATTCGTCAGCAGATATAGCATACAAACTTATTTAAAATATCGCACTTTTTGAAATCCTTTATTACAGAAATATTCATTTAATCGGCATTAATTTCCTGCCTAAACTTTATTTTTTTATATAATAAAGAAAAAAGTTCTATATTCTTTCTAAAAACTTTCCTAAAACAGGAATCATCCTTTTGTTTAAACTAGAAATTGCACATTTTTCTCACAGAAATCCAGTTTTACGACTAATACTTTTTATACACAAACCGTTTTAATATTCCACTCACAAAAGTCTTTTAAAGAAACGCAAACTTTCACTTGTTTTCTTCTATTTACAGAAGACAAAAACTAACTTTAGAAGCCCCCCTCTATGAGGAGAGCCAGCACACAAGAAATCCCATGCAGCGAAAGTTACTCACAGTGGTGCACAGCCTGTATGACGGCTTCCCTGTATCCATTCAGCCGGGGTAAACTAGCCGCCCAAAACGAACACAGATCATCCGGGTATCTTACTAGAGCTGGCCACCGCACAACGCTCACTGCGCAACCCACCGGTGGTCTTGGCCTCAACCCCTCCCGACGCAGGCGACCCCTGCCGGTCTCTTTCCACAAGAGAGTGGTCTGCAGGCAGATTGTTTGCTCGGCCCCTCATCCCTTTTTTTTGCTTGTTAGTTTGATGTTGATGAGAAGAGCTTGTTTTGTCGTCGTTGGTAAAGTTGATGTGACGAATCGGGGTGATCTGTCTTATTGGTTGAAAAGGGAGATCGTTTTTTCATATGGAGAGAGAGAATTTAATTTGGGAAAAGGAGAAGGGACGAAAGGATCGTCCTCCCCCCCAGCAAGTATTATGCATTCTGGGGTATTAGAAATGTTTATTACATTCCAGGCCACAATGTGGAAGTATTTCTAATTGGGGTTGTATAAATGAAGTGGAGCAATAATAGTTAAAATATATAGAGTCTGCAAATCAAAATTAACTTTAATCTAAATATTAAAAAAATCTTCATTAAAATTCGATTTGAAAAATCCGAAATTTTATTTTATTTATTTATTAAAATTGATAGAGATGCCCTAACAGAGGAATTTCAACCTTAACATGTCTTTCTGATGCAATTATTTTCACAAAAGAATATCTTCTTCCATCACATATCTAATCTATGTAATACTGTGATAATGTAGGATAGCTCCTAACTATTATACTTTCAATATGGGCAACATTTAGTGCAATGCAGAAGGACAAAAGCATCAATAGCTCAATGAATGATTGACCTGAACCGTATTTCTTCTCTTGTAATGATTTAACCCGTAACTGAAGACATGAATTTGCGTGCATGGTGATAGACATGGAATCAAAATGACACCGTAGCTTAATTTTTCTTTTTAGTCTTTTTCAAAAAGTATTGGAATTTGTTTTGAAAACACAACACATTCTAAAAACCATTTATTTTCTAAAATATTAATAAATGTTGAATATTATAATGTGAAATTTTGGGAAGATGTTATAAAAATAACCTAAACAATCGTTTAATGAATGTTTACTTCGTTTAGGCATTACGGTATTTCCCTAATGTTAATAGTTATTAGAATCTAACAAACAAAAATTAAGAATACAGTATTTTAAAATATTATTCTAATAATATTTCTATATACTTTTTGCATTAATCGAATTCAAAGCAGTTTCAGAGAAATAGAGTCAATTATAACAAAAACTTTTAGAAAGTATAACTCGGTTATATGCACTTGCTCACACTTAGATTTTTGCCAACATACTACTGAAGGTAGCGAGGACATATGTATTCAAGGACAAAATACCACGTAATAATTAGATTTGATTGAAAACGCTGTTCTCTAGTTAAAGGTTAAAATAGAAAAAAAACATCTTCGTTTTTCCACCAAAATGTAAGTATTAGTAATAATTTTAAAAACATATAACCATCTTTAAAGATTATAATTCCTGACCCTTAAGGTACTTTATGCTTCTGATTTCAAGGAAAATACTATCTTTCACGCAAAATGGTAAGGCGTGATCAGAAATTCAATGTAATTTTCATGGGCAGTATAAGAGGGAGACTTATTTGATGGAAAGAGACTTGTTTTGTTCCTTCCTGAGGGATCTGGTGTGGAGAGATCAGCATTATTGATTGAAAAGGGGGATAAGTTTTTCACGAGTCTTGAAGGATATTAATTTCAGAATATAAGACGGCCGATGGGGCAGCTTTCTTTCGTGCAGGAGATATGTAGTGTGGAATGAGGGTGAATGGGATTATTGCATTCCACTGCACAATGCGGAAGTATTCCTTTTTTGATATCACAGAAATAAGGAGTTATTAAACAATTTAACATGATAATTTTATAGGGCTGAAATATCTTCTACAAGTTGTGTGATGTTTGATACAAGAGCCGCCCAAAAACGATTTATGGGCCGCTTAAAATACTCTAGGAGAACCTAGAAAACCTCATATCCTTAAACATTTGATAAATAATTACTTATGAATTTAATGATCCATGATAATTACCAAAAGGAGTTTTCAAACTTTTAATCATACTTAGTTATGTTGTTATGGCACTTCCCATGGACAAGCCCCTTGCTGATATTTAAGCCGTAAGATTTAAGCCGAAAGGAGCGTCTCTTGTTTTTGAAGTAACGTCAACCAGGGCCAAGAGTACGGCTTGAGCTACACACTCACCACATTCGCTTGCACAACCCCTTTTTATAGGGGGGCACATTCCCACATCTCACAGATAGCACACAGAAGAACAGCCATCCCAGAACACGAAGAAGACGCACTACATCTGTGCCGGCAAGCCGACACACTTGATTATATAAAAATCAATCATTTTAAAATATTTACATTTCGTTTAAACCAATCTTTTTTTGGGAAATTCACTTTTAATTTAATATTTTTTCAAAGTTTGTTACATAATAGTGAATGTAACACATTTTTTATCCATTATTTATAATTTAATAATTTGTTGAATTCAACATATTTGTAAAATGATATTTCGATCATTTTTTTCGGAGACTTATTAGCAGATTTTTGATTTAAATTTTATAGAAGTATTTCACATTTTGAGTACTTAATTTAAAAACAAAGCAGAAATTGTATTATTAAATCGCATGCAGTGAAATTAATAATTTATAAGTTATTTTTTGATGATTAAAATGCTTTCGTTCCATTCTGTATATTCTTTATCTTTCGTTTGCATAAAATTTTTTTGAAATTTAGATCAATGTGTTCAACATTTAAAATACTTTGCATTCCTGTACCTTGTACACCAGATAGAAAAAAATCGTTTCTCTCTCCATCTTTCCTTAAATATAAGATCTTGGTTCTTCCTTTTATGTGAATTATCAAGCTTTGAACTTGTTTTTAATATTAATTAGATGCAGTATATCCCTCTCTTCTACATTTAAAAATAGTTTAATTCTTTCATCAGATCGGTATAAAAACCAAAGTTACATCTCATGAATTTTGTGAAAAAGTAAGTACTGGAATACTACATACATATTACATATTTAATGTAATAATAATAAATTTTCATGATTAAAAAGATTAGACATGATATTAATAATATTTCATGAATAGAAAAATATGGAGCATAAAACAAAAATGGGCTGTTAGTGGAATAATCCAATAGATTAATTTCAATGTATCGAATTGCAAGTTATAATTGTCAGTTGCCAATTTTGTATTTACTGTAACTGTGCGCTTGTAAGTTAAATAATTGTCTACTTAAATTTTAACATGATAATTTGTGGCAAATATCGATATAGTGTTTTTTTATTAAATATAATTATATTTCGGCAACAATGTGTGCTGAAAATTAATGATTGAAATGTCCAATCGCAACACCCCCACAACTGATAAATTGTAAAAGATATTTCGGGCATGAAAAAAAGGCAAATAACGATGAGAATTCGCGGGAATGACACGCTGCTCTTCAGTCAACAGTTTTTAATTAACAGCTCTTCCTATGTTAAGCTTCTTAATCAGGTGAATAATTAATGATAGTGAAATTAATCCTTTTTATGTGATGAATTATTCATTAAATACTTTATACAACACAAAAATATTCATTATTAACTTCTTGTAGCGTTTGATTGTAGTCATATTTTTGAGGAGGATACTTTATAAGTTCGATTTATTTCTTAATTGCGATTTTAGATTCAAACAGACAATTTTTAATGCATATCATCTTATATATATATATATATAATGTGTGTGTGTGTGTGTGTGTGTGTGTGTGTGTGTGTGTGTGTGTGTGTGTGTGTGTGTGTGTGTGTGTGTGTGTGTGTGTGTGTGTGTGTGTGTGTGTGTGTTTATTTTTTATATACATTTTAGGCTAACTTATAAATTAGGAACTTCATTTAAATTAAAAATAATTCTCTAATTCAGATATACTCTTAATAAATTCCCCTTCCAATCACCACATCCATATATAAGAGATAAATATATATTTTTTCAACAAATATACAAAAAAAGACAACAAAACTTTTGATTATTTCTAATATCAAATATATTAAAGTGTATTGATAAACAGAAATGTCATTCGCTTTATTTGTATTAAACCGATTGCTCTTGAAGGCAATGCTGGGTGAGAGAAATAAGGAAATGTAGAAGGCAAAAGATTCTTTCAGCAACACTTATAATAAGGTATCCGATACAATAAAGAGATAACTATAGTGTTATCAATTTTAATATACCACTCATTAACTTGACTTGCTTCATGCTTCTCAAGTTGAAATTTTGTAATGGAGTTCATATTTATTTTCTGACGTATACGATTTTTGGAATTTGAATACCTACATATTATCGATGATAGTGAATTACTTAAATATTTTAGGATGATGGTCATAAAAAAATTTAAAAGAAACATTTACATACACACATATTATATATTAGGTTTGTGAAACAGAAATCCATTATTATTTTACAACCATCTACCTAAAAAATAATGGATTTCTTTCCATATTGAATTTTTGAAAATAATAGAGAAAAAGAAATCCATTATTTTGTTGGTAGATGGCTGTAAAATAATAATGGATTTCTTTTTCACAAACCTAATATATATATTATCTATAAGTTGGAAATATTTGCTTATAATATCCGTGTTACAATAATTTAGAGATACTTATTGAGTTTAATCTATTTTCATAGTTCGGAATTTCAAATAATTTCAAATAATAATTAAAAATGCACTTTATGTTGACGAATTTGCACTCATTCAATATAGCATCTACATTATGAGTGTAATTACATTATTTATTAATATAAAAACCTTTCTTATAATTACTTTATTTATTTAAATATTACCTTTTTATATATAGATAAAATCGACATTAAAGTCATTTTACAATGGAGACATGGCTATCATAACTGAAAGTTTGCGAGCTTTTCAAGTAACATGAATTATTTAACATAATAGTTATTTGACATTAGCAATATTTTAACCTTATTTTTAAATAAGGATTCTATTCTTATTCTAAATTATATAACGGATTTATATACTTATTATTGTTTGGATTTGGACATAGTATCTTTTTAAATGTTTGCGATAAGCTTTAATTTCGTTAAGAAGAATACTTTATAAAAACTAAGAAAAAAATAACTACATTAATTATTAAAATTTTTACTTTAAACTTTATTAAAAAGTCATTTTATAATTAACTATCCGAACTTAACATTTGCTTATTTTTTTTTATTTTGGATGAACATTTTTTTATCAAAAATATTTAAATCAAATAAAAAATTATAACACTTTTAGGAGTTGATAGAAAAAATATCATTATATTTTATTTTCATTAGTATATAATGAATAATAAAAATTTGATTTTATGAATATTCATCATGAAATAACAGCTTCTCATACACTTTTCAGTTCTTTATACTTTACCGCTCCTGTTTTACCCTGATAAAAATATTTTTAATTATTATTTTTATTGACTAGATATTAATATTCGTATTTTTTATCGATTAAATTTAGGAATATTGTGTGACTTAAAAAAGGGGTTTGTTCGAGAAAAAATACGTTTTTTAGTATCATCACACAGTTTTACTGTTTTAAATTACGGCGAAATGAAATTCAAGCAAGAATGAAAGTAAAAAACAAAAAAATGCAAAAAAATCTAAAAAAAATTACACAGCGGCAGGGAACGAACTTTTTAAAATCCCAGAAATATAGTTCTACTAATTTTGCAGATATCTCCGTGAAACTATTCCCTTTGTTTTTGTTATGATACGCTGTAAATTTTCTAATTCGAATTGTTGATAATGTTTCTTTATTTTTCATAACTTCCTTATTTCATCGTTAGAGATGCTATAACTTATCACAATGAATTCACCACAGTTTTTTTGCTGTAAATACATACTTCTCCACTTTCCATTGTACATTTTAAGCCTTTAAAAGAACTTTACCAATCATCCTCATATATACATTACATTGAAATGCTGCTGTAAATTTCTATAAACTAGTTCCACTTGCTGAACACATTTTGATGTCGAAAAGGAATAATCAAAAGCAATTATTCTTTTATTTACTTAGCTAGGCAATGCGATTCAAGAAAGCAAATTTTAATTTATATTTATAATTTAATCAAGAAAAAAGTAGTCACACTTCAGAGTTAATATTCTTAAATAATGTACTTTTCAAAAATTAAACGGTTATTAGAAGATTATTACAAAAAATTCAATAAAAAAAACCCATTCTATTATCCGCTTTAGCACAAACGTATCGAAAAGAGAGATTATAAATTTTTTAAAAGAATAATGATAAAATTAAGTTTTATACGATGCGATGGATTTAGCATGATTTAAAAATAAACTTTAAAAAAAAGAGTTGAAGTACTGAAGTACAGTACACAGTACTTTTACTGTCTTAAGTACTAAAAGGTGAAGTACTGTGTGTTGCTGACGACAAATACTTGTTTGATGATAAATCTGCTACGATAAATGCATTTAATTCGGTGCTGATGAATAATCACCACTACATTTATTGGTATAAGTAAATAATCACCACTTGGTGATTAAGAATAACCACCGGTAATCATACATAATCACCAGCTTTTCTCATACTGTACATCTTTACCATAAGTATAAATATATTTAATGGACTTTTTTTCAACGTGTGTATATATTGAGTATCGTAATAAGTCAAGTGTATTTTCAATCAAAATTTTATAATGAATAAAATATTTGATTTATATCAAAGATTTCTGATATTTTAGTTCCCCCAACTTTATGAGAATAAGTCTTTTTGATGGACATTTTTGATAATAGCAAAATGATCGTAATAACAAAAATGTAGAAATTCAGCCAAACTCACCGGATTTTAAACCAATTGATTTCTTTTAAAGATATACGAATCGTAATTTTTATAACTAATTCCATGAGAATTCGAGGTATTACCCAACAATAAAAACTCTATTACTGTCTGATATATTCAGCATTTTGATATATTCAGCAATAACAATTTGATCTTATTAGTATGTTTGGTAAATAAAGATTAA
This sequence comes from Argiope argentata, assembly GCA_026289955.1. Classification (NCBI taxonomy): domain Eukaryota; kingdom Metazoa; phylum Arthropoda; class Arachnida; order Araneae; family Araneidae; genus Argiope; species Argiope argentata. The sequence goes on from JAOUZG010009418.1 coordinate 3,001,806, forward strand.
ATTTTCAATATTTTAAAAGCAAAATTGCATAACTAAAGAAGTTAATATTAAATAAAGAAATTTGATACATGTAATGAATTTAAAAACTATGATAATGAATCGAAATACTACGCATCTAAGGATATACATCTTTGAAGAAATTTATACTTGTTTAATTTACTTTTGAATTCGCTAGTGACCTAGTGAAGATAGAGCGTCTTCCTCGTGAACTGGTCGTCCCGGGGTTCCGATTGTTCTTACGTGTGCTATCTGTGAGGTGTGTGTCCGCGCCTCTCCGTAAAAAGGGCTTGTGCAAGAGAATGTGATGATTGAGTACCTAAGTCGTACTCTTGGCCTAGTTGGGGCTACTTCAAAAACAAGAGACGCTTATTCGGCTTTAAAGCGCTGAGGCTGTCAGCATTCTTTTCCATAGCAACAACAACAACTTTTGAATTAAATTTTAAATAATTTTCAGATAACTTGATAACATTTTTAAATAATTTGGGATATAATAAACTTTTAAATAGCTTTTATAAAAATGTTATTAGCAGTTACAAGACTGTCTTCAAATAAGATAAATTTAAATCATAAGAAAATTAAAAATAATTGAAGAATTATTCTACTAAGAATTTTAATTCAACAAATCTTTTTGTAATATCATTTTTATAGTTAATTCAACTAAATTTGGTTTATTTGAAGATAATTGACGTTTATAAATATACTAAAGTTGAAAAATGGATAAATTTACATATTTTACAACACACCTAAAGATAGTTCTATTTTTCTAAGATTTTGATATCTTTATAATGAATTCCTACATTAAGAAACTTTATTTTATTTCAGAATTTCTTGTAAAAATTATTTTGAATTAGATATATTTTATTCCAGAAGATTTAAATAAGAAAGTAGTAATTATAACCGTCGTTGTTGCGAAATGTTACGAATAATTTTTTAATCAAATTTATGTAAATTATGCAGAATATTACCACTGAGCAAGAGAGCAGTAACATATCATTGTGCTGCTGTTATGTTTCTGTTTAGTATTTTCTTTCTAAATTTTGGGAATTCACTGATATTCATAGACGAATATTTTCCGGAATAGAATTAATAGATTCAATTTTTAATATATTATGTATTCAGTAGACCAACAAAACACTATATATTTATGTGATAACCTTACAAAACGTTATTCACAGAATTTTAAATATTTTCAACTTAAATTGAATATATTGTTACAAAAATTTAATAATGTGTTTTCTACAAGAGACATTAAATAAATCAAAATACCGGTTTCAATATAAATGCATTTTAAGCTTAGCATTTTTAACTAAGTTAAATTAAATTTGCAAATTTAGAAAATTTGCAAATTTAATTTAACTTAGTTAATTTGATTGGTTAAAGATTGCAATTACATTTAATAAAACGAAGGCATTTATTTAACTAAAATCGAGGCTTTAATGCTGTTGGGTTGTCTGATATTTTATACAAAAAAGCATTATTTTATTCAAATGATAAATCCAATTCTAAATAAAATGAAAATATGCAATTTTTTCTCGGAATTTCATCTACCTAATGATAATATCAACATTTTTGTATTTATTATTTTCTTTATATTAAACAAAAATTGTTCCTTTACAAAAATTTGAAAAAAAATATGATTCAAACTTCTTCTTAACTTTTATTAATTATAAACCGCAGGCTACCAAATTTCAAATAAATTTATTAAAAAAATGTTTCAAATAATCACCTAGAGAAGACCTTAAAGATTTTAATTAGATAAAAAATGAAGACAGAATTCGATGGATTTCGTGATAGAAAAGATTCTTTCAATGGCATTAATTTTTTTCCTGTATTTTTTTATGAACTTCGGGAACTGTTTAAAAATTATTAACTTATTACCATAATTTAATCTTATGGTTTAATTAACCTTATTACCATAAACAATTATTACCTTATTACCATAATTATGACCATAATTTTTAACAATAGATTTCAATTTTGAGTGAAATTGAAATAGTATTTATTGTTTATCGAACTGATCAATCTCTTTTCATTGTAGAAATCCAAGAGTAATATTACCCTTACACAACTAATGCGGCCCAAACGGCCGGCCAAATTCTATTCTGACAACAAAATTTCTACATCAAGCAAAAGGTGATGGGTGTAAAGCGAGTATAACCTTGGTGGTGACTCTTTCTACATCCGATGCCACTCGTTTGGAACTGAGACTAATTAGCCCGAGATAGTGAAAGGGTAAAATGTATGTTGTTTACATGAAGTAAAAATTGCATTTCCATGGATATTAGATGGACTGGGCAAGGAGTTTTTGGTGTACTAAAATATCAGGGAACTTCATTCATTGTAATAGTTTGTAAAAACAATAAGCATAACAGAAATAGGATAATTTAAATAACATGCTTGATATTGCCGAGACTGTTCAGATGCACCATAACATTTGATTTTTTCAGTAAACACAACCACAACAAATAATAGGCTTAGTACCTATGCAAATTCAATACTAAATATATAAAAAATATTTTCTCAAGAGAATCTTGAACATTACTTTGAGATGTTTAATTAAAATCAATATGGAAAGGATGTGAAAAAAATTCTAAAAGGTAAAACTAATAGCTGCTATGGATATTTATGCCTGTTAAATAAATCTAAAAATTTGCATTCATCAATTCTATTTGTTTATATAATGATGCGAAATTCACCATCATTACGACTAATGATATTGGGATTTAGATAGCTCATGAGTTAATATACAAAATTTGCATGTTTTCAAAATTAATCACATTTTATTTAAAAGCATTGAAATTCTTAAATGCTACTTTGAAAAGCTAAATTGGCATTTCTGGTATTTAAGTAAAGGCATTCTGAGTGATAAAACAAAAATAATTTGTTCTTTTCTTTCAGAAGTATATGAAAAAAGTTAATATAAAACATAATCAAAAATTATTGCAAACATTAAATTTTCTTACTTTTTTAAAATATAATTCATTTTGATTCCAAACAGGATTTAATAAAAATTCATAACTAGGTTCAACATACATACATTGCATGCAAGTGAATTTAGTGTAATAAGATGGATAAGGGGAAAATTTGCTTTTTTCTATAAAAAAAACATGTTGCACATGTAATAGATAATCAGGAAAGGTACATCAAATAAATACACCATTTATCACAAACAGCATACTAGAAGATAACAAACAACTATGAATAATGACACCATAAGCAGCGATTGGCAATAATATCTCACAACGGGATCAACATTTCAAAGAAAGAGTATTTTTTTGAGTATGTATTTTTTGAGTTAGCGCTTCTACTTATATTTCCACAGGTGTCAAGTGGAATTAAATGTCATAAATAATCAGCAGATCTCCATTATTAATGTGTATAATGTAAAAATTCTTGCATTTTCCAGAACTTTCATTTTCATTGCGAGTATCCAATTTCGGGGCCTTGTTACAACATGGCAATTAAGGCTGAGTATGAATTTAGTTTAGTGATATTAACGTCCGATTTTTAAGGTAACCAAGGTTGAATAAGTCCAGCAATAGTGTGGATTTAATACACATTTTTGTAAAAAATAATGACAATTTATAAAGAAAAACACATATATGCATTATCAGATAAATTTTGTTATTGAAAATTACAAATTTTTATGTTTTTTTTCTTAATAATTGAACATTTTAAAGATGCACCAAGCATATGATGCTTTATCTTCGTCCATATTTTCCGGATGGAGAATTGGTCATTAGATTTTTGAAGTAGTAATATGCAATTCCCTTTAATCCCGTATAAAAAGAAGAAAATCAAATTCAGTCAGCCAGCAATTAAAACATTCTTTCTCATCTTCTCATTCCATTTACGAAACTTTGCTATATGAAAAAACTTATACAAACAAATTTCAATCTTTACGGGCGAAAGAAGAAATTTTACAGTCGCCCAAAACATAATACATCAGATTGAATTCGCGTTTCACATGTCTCTCTTCCAAGAAAAGGTAGATAAACTCCCAAACAAAAACGAACCGGATTCAGAAAGAGGGAGAGAAAAGAAGAAAAGCACGAATTTAAGGCGAATCCAAAGTGTTTTTATAGTCTCCCTCTATAAAATATGACGTATTGATCCAACATGCAGCCAGCAACATGTATCGGTAGTATTGTCTATAGGCGGATGTCAAATCAAAAAGGAGGAAAAAAACGAGATACACGGTGTTTTCGAACACGCTTACATAACCTAAAAAATATATAGGTTTTAGAAAACTGGGGAGGGAGAAAGGGGGATGCAGAGTATAAAGGTAGAACGTGACGCCGTTTCGAAGTGAAAAGTGAAAACATTCCTAGAATTGAAATAAAAAAAGGGTTCCCAGTTTTTGTTCACGCTTTAAAGTAACGGGGAACTTAATACGGTTAATGGAATTAAATCCAGTTTTTGGATAAAGTGCGGTAAATAAATACGAAATGTTTAATTGAGGGTTTGAAGAACTTTTAAAGTTTATATTTTGTTGTTTTTTGTAACTTGAATCTACAGAAAACGGATTATAATCAAATTTTGACTTAGTTTTTCTCGTTCTTTTTTTTCTTTTTAATAACAAAATGTTCTTGGAAATTTTCTTCAGACATTGTTTCGGGAAATTGATAATCACCCCATTTCCAAAAATTTGAAGTAGTTACGTTGAATCAATTATCCGAATAACTTCAAGCAATGAAAACATTAAATGACACACGCGTATAGATAAATATGCTTATGATTTATTTTTGATAATATTAAATTTATTTTTTTATTATTGCATTTATTAAATTTATTTTTAAAGCTAAAGTCTTTTTGAAGAATACATAGAAATCAATTTACGCTTTATATCAGTTTACAAAGTGTCTTATTATTCTAGTCAGTCAAAGGGGTTATTCGAATTATTGTAGATTTTAGGTTTGTTTTCTAATGAAGAAATGTTCTTTATGATTGTTTTATTTTTTTCATTTAATCTACAGGAATCGAACTTAAAAAAAGATAGATAATGATACTTTTAGGGGATTAGAAACTCTTTGTAGAACAAAAATGTTCCTCAATATCTATAAAGCAGGGTATTTTTTCAAGACAGTATCAATATTAAATAATAACATATTGAATATTATAATTAACATTTATATTTAAAATGTAAATTTTATCTGCAATTACAAAACTGGTTCAAAATTTATATGAGATTTAATATTTTGTTCCACACTTCACGGTCTTTCTTTTTCTGTATAAATATTCAGTTATTATTTTACACAGAGGTTTATATTTTGATAAAATTCAAGACGGCATTGCCAAAAATTACACTAAAATGAAGATATTTAATAGAAACTAGTAATATAACAAACATTTTTTTTTTCAAATCAATTCCTACTTTGGACATTAGAAACAATTCAGGAAGTTTGATTTTTTTAAATTTTAGTTACTATTTATTAAATAATCACAATTGTTGTTCTCGTGTTCCGCTTTACAACGGAAGGAGGGGTTCAGTAGCTTCTGAGGCTGTAGACCCCTAAGCACCCGAATAACGACACACTTTGACACAGTACTCCCATTGGCATAACTCTGGAAATTCAAAAATTCAACGATCATGTTCGATCTCGCAGAACAAGGGATGCAAATGCAACGCCCTACCATCCAGACAATCCAGACCTAACAATTACAACAACTATAAAAGCGAAAACAATAGTTTTTAATTAATAAAAATTTAATATATAAATATTTGAAATAAATGTTTTAACGTCAAATATCACCCACTACAAGTTTTTAAAAATTTACTTAAACTTGATTGGATGATTAAACAGTATTTTATTAACAATTGAAAATTTGATTCAAGATATTATATATATATATATATATATATATATATATATATATTTATATATATATATATATATATATATATATATATATATATATATATATAGGGAGAGTGTGAGCTAATATTAGGAACTGAATAATATGTTAAATCGGATATTTATGAAATAGAGAATATTTTTGCTGAAGACACTTAAGAATAATTGAGTTCTATTTTAAGACAAAATAGAATATATTATCGTTTTGAACATATGCTCCTTAATGCAATTCAATGCTATGGTCAAAATTCTGAAAAAAATATGCAAAATTAACCCACAAACTGTTGTAATTAGATATATTCTTCTTAAATGAGATTAAATAATAAACTGAGTGATTTAGGAAAAGCGTTTAATGAAATATTCAGAATACAAATTATAATTTTACCAAAACTATATTGATACTTTTGTTTTAGACTAAGAAAAGAAAGCATTACATTTTAAATTTATTTCCTAATTACTCATCTGAGCTTACTATTTATCTAATTTCAATTTAAAACAGCCAACAATGCCAAAATTTTATGCTAACTGAAAATTTTATTTTTTATAATTATTTTGTAGACTATATAACATTTTAATATTTATTCTCATAGAAATTAACAAAAAAATCGAAACCATAGTAAATTTACAAATAAATTAAATAATTTTTTCCTTAATTACACAAATTAATACGAAGGAAAAATTCAAAATAGTTAATATTTAATCCCAAAGTTTTATAAATAGAAATTATAATGCGGAATGCATTCTTTAAACAATTAATCCCAAGCAAAATACATTTAAGAAATTAATTGGTTTCTTTCTTTCTAAATAGAGAATAACGTTATTAAAAATTTAAAGAATGGAAATTAAAAATAAATAAAAAAAGTTTTAAATGTATCTATTTTAAAAAGCAATTTGCATTAAGGAAAATGAGATCTAGATTAAATCCAAAATACATTTATAACCGTTTTTAAAAGAATTTGAAGAAATGGTCGAAGATAAATGTATATAAAAAAAGATTAAAAGTATTTCAGAATAAAATACAAGCCATGATCACTTAATTCGAAAATGAAATTATTTAAAACTCGATTAATTATCAGAACTGTCGAGGAGAATTAATAATTCAATAAATAGAATTAATTCACTGAAAATTAAATTTCTCCCAACTTTTTTTTAATCGTTTGGTTATTTATTGTTTTCTCAGAATATTTTTAATCAGGAAAGATTATTCATGTCATAATCGTTTTCATTTTGCTGAAAATAAAAGTAAAAAACTTGACTATCATTTATCATTTAAATGAAATTTCTTTTAAGAGAAATATCATGTAATAAAACACTTTCAGAATAATTTAGTTTTATTTATAAAAATGTATTGAAACTAAGATTATTTTGCTCAAAAAATTAAGGATTAGGTAATATTAAAATTTTGATCATAAAGTTTAAAATCTGGGATTATTTTGTGTATAAGAATGAGTTAATAATGATAAACATTTTATTTAATGAAAAATATTTACTATCTGAAAGCAAAATTTTAATTTGATTTTTGTATTTACTGCATCAATGGCAATGGACCTGTTTTTATTTTTTCATCATGCATTTCAAATTTCAAAACACATTTCATGACGTAAAAACCAATATTTTTACTTCAAATAGGAGTCTAGAGATGAAATTCGAAGAATTTTATAAATGAAACAATTCAGTAGTTAAAACATTGAATAAAGAAACATTTTCTGTTTTCACAAAAATATTATGTTCCAAAAATTCCCTTACCTTACAGAAAATATTTTAAGCTTTACATGTTTGTCAAACTGCGTAAGGTATGAAATACTGTATATTTGAGCAATTTGTTTTTATATTGTAAATTTCCATAGAGTTTAATGTTACTTGCGCATTTTCTCTGATATGCTCTTTTTATTTATTTGATTCACAGAAAAAGATTATTTTATAGTTCATCTTTTTGAATTTCTGATTAATTATTCTACAGCAAAAATTACTTGTAACTTAATGACAGAAATGATTGTTTTAAAAACGACTTTATATATATATAAAAATCCCTTATCTTTGTTGGAGAAATTCTCTCATTAAGTCCTGATAGAAGACGAAATCATTACACGCCAGTAGATTATTTTCTCACAAATCTATACACTTCAATACACATGATAATATTGCACTTACATATCTAATAATATTAATGAATATCTTAAAGTGCATAAAAAATTAATGTACAGTCTTCAGTACATAATAAATTAAAGTTATGTACTGAATTTGAATCTTCAATATTTGTGCATCTGATATTGCAAGTTAAAGGAATGAAATTATTGAAAACTTGCTTAAACTTGGAATGTGTTTATAAATATCTATTATAGGGTAAATGACGTTGCATAAACTATCCTGACGTTTTTAAAAATATAAAGAAAAAAAAACCATGTGTACAATAGGGAATATAAACAAAATTATAGGAATATAATTAATACAGCTAGATCCTATTTAATTTTTCTCCATTGTATTTCTTTTATTTTTTCCCTAGCTAATGAATTAACTCTCAATACGAGTAAAAAATAATTTCAAACATTTTTCGATTATTTAAAAAAAAGAGAATGAGGATCATGTAGTTTGATACTTTATTTGCATACATCTTTTAAAAATTTCATTCTTTGAAAAATTATGCAAGATATTTATGTTTATTTAAGACATCGCAGGTAATCTACGCTTACGTTGAAGTAGTCGTTTCTCTTTTTACCAAAATCACAAATCAGGACATTAAAGGTATATAAGAAACGTCTACATCGAGTGCCTTTCATTTTTGAAATTTGGAAATAAAATCACCCTCAGATTAGCTGCTCTTTTCTTAACCTTAGTTCCGTCATAACGCAGCATTTACTGCTGAAAGTTTATGCTTCTCTTCTTCATCTAACTGTTTTGTTTACACACAACGCGAGTGCAGCAGTTATTCCCCTCATTAAAAACGTCTCTCCGTCCCCAGTAATTCCTGCGCTAACACAAAAATGCGAGTCAGTAATAAAACGGTGCCATCTTCTCATCGTAAAATGTCCTTGCTCCTAAAACAACGATTTGCCGGATAGAGCTGGCTTCACTTAAAATACTCTATATGATCTGAAAGTATGTTTCTCCTCTCCATTACGCCTCTCACACAGCCTCCCTTTTATAGTTTTCTTTTCGGAAGTATAGTTTGATAGGCCGATATGGAAGGAATTATTTGGTTCTTAGAGATACTGCGTTGGCAACACATTATGCCACTAAAGAACCGAGTCTTCCAACACGAATTGAAACAATTTGAGGCACAGATTGGTGATGGAATGGTGACATAATATTTGATGGCACGAAAGAGCAGAGGCACCTTTGCACGAAAATTTGCGTATTTAAATGCTGATAGAATACGGTATAAATTAGAACATTGAATGCATAACTGGAGAACTGTTTGATGTATCAATATATAGAGCGAAGGATATTAAAAATTTCCTTTGACTACATCGTTTAATTTCTTGGAACTTTTAAAGGAATTACTTCAGGTTTTTACTGACATTAGTAAGAACGGTTTTATTTACAAATTAATAGCTTTACATGCCCTTATTATAAACACTAAATGCTTTATAACTGTGACTTTAACGCTTTTTGGCGATTTTTTTTGTCAGTGAACTTTAAACTTAGGACTATCATGATAGCAGCATATTAAATGATTAAGAGAAGGATGCATTCCTAAGATAATAGATAAGATTTCTGGCACAGGTTGACGATGCAATAGTTACATTATATATGATGGAGAAGTAAAAGGAAATCTGAATAGGAATATAGTTACAGAAAGGCATAAGAGTTACTTGGAAAATTAGGTGCGTGGAATATTTTGATCCCATGCACTCAAGTTCATGCAGTTCGGATCGATAGAAACTAATATAAGTTTATGTAGAAAGGTAAAACTGCGACTACTGCTAATCCGAGATGAAAGGTAAAACAACAATTGTAAGACTGAGCTTGAAAATCACATTTAATTCATATCAGAATAAGTAAGTCATTGCAGACGATTTTACAAACCTCAGAAAAAATTTCAACTCGCAGATGTTTTAATGTGTTCTATAACCTTCAAATTGCTTATAATTATATTCTTGTATTGTTCTTTTTTTTCAGTCTTACTCATCAAACGTTCAAATCATAAGCATAACATTTTGATGACATATTTATCCGAAAGACGGTGCCACTAAAAGAAATAAAATTACACGGAATTTAGGGATATAAGTATTTGATGGAACGTAGAAATGATGAGCATAAAAATATAAATAAGGTTTAGATTTATAGTGCAGGTAAAATACTTGAGAGGTTTAGGTAACGATAAAAGTTATTCTTGGAATTATATGATATGAAAAGAAATAATAATTTACAAATTCAAGATACCATTGAGGCCATTTTGATGTGATTTTACAAAATATCCCCACACATATATGAAAACAGAAACACATTAAAAATAAATGAAATATTAGTAGCAATTGCAATTTCTCTATTTCGAGAAATATTTTATATCCATTCTTTGTTTTCTAAATTAGTAATTATGTTTTATTCCATTTAATTTCTAAGAAAATGCTCGAAGCAGACGAATTTTGATATTTAAAACCCCTCATATATTGATTTCGAAAGTTAATTCAGTATATGAATATGATTTCTCTTATTTTTAACACGAATAAAAAAAATTGGGAAAAAAAAACATTTTTTCTATTTAAAGGCATGAAATGATGGTTATATCCAGCTACATATATGACACTAGTTGAGAGAGAGAATCTTTTACAATCAAGAAGGAATTTATTCGTGGAACACGTTAGATTTAGGACGGAAATGATTGGTATAATTTTTTTGCGGGGAAGGAAGAGAGAAGGGTAAGATGCAAATGGTTTCTTAGTAAAATGTTTGCAATATTTTAAAAATATGTTTGGATTTTTTTTCCTTTTATAATTAGATTTGTGTATTTAACTTTTACTACCACTGTCTTAAAAAGAACAAAAAATAAAATAATAATGTTGGAAAATAATATGCATGATTTTTGCCAATAAATAAAAAAAAAATAAAAAATAAGACCTATTATAACGAATTAGACATGGAAAAGGGTTCTATTTTACGCTGTTTATATACGGTGACTAATGTTTTTGAATTTCATAATAAAAACTTCTTGATCTATAGGATATGACAGAAAATAAAAACCGTTATTTTATAATTTGGATTTCATAAATAAGGAAAAAATTTCCTTTAAAGGAAAAATCTAGAGACTGCTAATTTAGATTTCAAACAGCAATATTGATTGAAATTTATTTATAAATGCAAAAAATTTCATTCGGACTATACACAAATAATACACTTAAATAAATTAATTAAAAGAATAGTCTGAAACATTTATAAACAAAAATATCCTTGAGAAGCACGATATTCTTATCTATAATTAGAATAGAAAAATAACACTAACTCATAAATAAATTCGGAAACTATGGCTGCAAAGTATGAATCGACCATCTGGCTGAAATATGCCATCAAAGGAATTTGTTTCCTCATAAATATTTTATGATTAATAAAAGTTCAATAAAATGATCCATTTTCATTGTAAAAATGCATTATATTTCAATATTTGAATATAAAAGATATATTATTCGTAGATTTTATTCTTATTTAGCCTTATGCCATTTAAAAAAATCAAAATAATGTAATTTTAGGATAATGCAAAGAAATTCGAGGAAAAGACTTCAACATTCTAAAAGCTTCCAATGATGTTTGAAATAGTCACACAGAAAATTAACCTTTATGGATAGCTATTGTTACAAAAAAAATTAAATTCTAATTAAATAATATTTATTATCTTCGAATAAATCTAATTACATTTATCCGACTGGGTAAAAATCGTCTAATTTGGCTAAATTAACGAAATTTTTTTAATGCATAATATTAAAGCCTGTTCTTTTATCTTTCCAAATCTGTCCCTTTTGTTGTTCTACCTACTTTAGAAATAAAGTTACAGCCATTTTAAGTTAGCAAAGTGTGACAAAAGTGAAACCAGAAATGGCATTTCGAAACCGGAAGTTGATGTAAATATTGCAATCTATCAAGGAATTTCGATGTTAAAAATGATTTAAATGACTAAAATTATTATTTAATATATTTTATGCCTGATAATAAGTAAATGTAGATATTATTTCAAAATTCGTCTCATTAAAAAAGAACACAAAAGGGCTTAGTGGAAAAGGAAAATTAACCGATAAACTTATAGACTGTAAAATTATTATGGAATCGCCATTCGCAGTAATTTGGGAAATTCGGAAAAAATGCAAAGTGGCGTCATTGCCTCTTTTTTTCACTGCTGTTCCGGCACCAATAGCCCATGCATCGCCAGTGCCCTGAAGGACCAAATAGTTGGTGTAAATTCCAGAAAGCCAGATTTTCAGGCATAGAATTCCAAGAAAAGAAACCAGGCCTATCATCTACTATCATAAATAAAATAAAAGGATCATATATGGAAATGTGTGACCAAAAATTATTGAAAAAATGTCTGCATGGAAAAACACAGAATTTTAACGAAAGTTTTAATGGTGTACTGTGGAATGTTGTACCCAAAGAAACATTTGTTGAACTGCAAACTCTTCGCTTAGGTAAATATATTGCTGTTTTAATTTACAATTCTGGATACACTGGCTTATACTGAGCCAGAACAAGTCAAAGGTTTCATCAACATTGATAACAGAATAGCCGATTCAATTCGACATTCTTCAGTGTCTTTAAAACTGTCCAGAAAAAAAAGAAGCGCATCTAGAAAGAATAAATCAGTGAAGGATGATATAAAAGAAGGTCCAACTTATAAATCAGGAGAGTTTTAGACTTATTGAAAGATAATAATTTTGCTTTTTTTCAAAATAAAAACTTTAAAAGCCTTTTCTGAAGAACTCAATTTTTGCACTTTTTGCATTACCGTAAACACAATATCTCAATATGTTCTGAATATATTCTTATGAAATTTTGTAGAATTGTTTAATATAATATTTTTAATGCTCTGAACTAAAAACTAAAATATAAATGCATTTTAAGGCATTTTACAGGTATTCATAGACAAATTGAGCACATTTTTTTCAAAAAATTCTTGTTTATACAATTGTTTTAGCCATATCTCAGAATATATTATACATATTCAAAAGATTTTAGTTCAAAGCATGCATATTGGTTATTACAATGTTCTTCTAAAATATTTTTGATTTCTGCTTGTAATTTTTTTCTCTACGACTGTTGGCGTAA